>BHDV01007878.1:214545-234190 GCA_005406045.1 Adoxophyes honmai
TGGCAGTTTTAAATTGTCCACATTGTGAAGTACGCGTTTAAAGGTAATTTTCTATAACTAACTCAATTTTGCAAATTTTCGAGTTAGGTCACTTTCGTTCTCAGCATGCGATATCTTATCAGCCGTCGGTGGTCCAAAACGGGACCTAGTAAAATGTTTGTATTTTTATAAAATACATCGCGCATCGGAAAAATCTAATACTTTGTCCCGTGATTAAGGAAGGTTATTCCTATCATTAGAAAAATAATCAAGCATATCTAAAAAAATCATCCATTCCCTATTCAATGAGTTAACACACACAGCGCAGATTTACCGTCAAGTATCTGTTGGCACTGACATATGGAAAGATGGCATTTATACGCAGATAAAGATTATCGTATATGCGTAGTCTGTGACGAGTTTTACTCTTACAAAGGTTGCAGAATCGTTCACAAACGCCTCTCTAGCGGACCACAACCGCGCTCAGACTGGCCCCAACTGTTCCAAAATATCGTACGTGTGCACGGTGTCCTATGTACCATCGCGAACCGGGATAGTTGAGCCACTTCCCTATGTTTGTAACTTGGTCGTGTAATACTAATCCAATAGCTAATATTTAGTCGATCACATCGGTCATTGATTACACGTCTAAATTGCGAACAGTGGCTGAACAATTCGTTCGTGACTGTGCGTTGCTCGAGCGCACTTCGTATTGAGATTGACTTCTGTAGATACCGTATTTTGTGACTTCGTGTAAAGGGACCTCATGTCTGCCCTTAACAGCCGCATGAAAAATTCACACAATCATGAGTAGTCTTTACGTTCCTTTTATTATTGTTGACCCATAAGAAGTAACGCGGCGCGTGCCCAGCTTGCGGCCATATTAAACGTTTCATAATCTCGTAAACGTAAGGAGGTAAACAAAAGGCACGTTTTTCTCCAATAAAACGTAAATTATTAACTTTTTATTATGGAAAGTTGCCCTGCTGTTAGGGAGTTCTTAATGTTTACTTTCGCGTTCACTGCAGGGAGTGATTTTGAAATCTAAATTTGACTTAATACGGCTAGGTTTTCGGTAAGGTTTCGCTTAGTCAGAATAATTTATGTTACGAGTTGCTGTGTGGTGTCGGGATAGAATAACACCTTTCCATTTCTTCCGTGGATGTCGTAAGAAGCGACTAAGGAAGGTTTAGGTATGCTTTAGGCGACAGGCTGGCAGCCCGTCACTATTTTGCTTCTTCCATCTGTTTGCAAACCTAAAACTATGCTGGAAGTGTGCGAAGCGTGAAATAGTCATAATCATGGTTTTGTCTACGTCACGTTTCGTGTGCTCTGCCTACCCCATTTGGGAACACAGGCGTAATTCTGCGTGTGTGTACGAATAATTTTTATCGGTAGTAGCACCTAACGAGAAATAACTGGATACCTGCTTAATAACACGTGAAAAGAACCTAGGATCATTTCCTCGCCCGCCTATCATAGCTGGTTATTTAATTAGCTGGTAAGGTAAAGTCGTGCGCAACAGACTTGGCCAGATTTGAAGTTTGCGCATCATAATTACCAGTACAGCAACCGTATTCTAACTGTACAGTCACGAACCGGGATTGTTGAGCCACTTGCCACTGTTCGCAATTTAGACGTGTAATCAATGACCGATATGACCGACTAGATGTTAGCTATTGGATTAGTATTACACGACCAAGATATAAACATAGGTTTAAAGGTGTAATTAATCGTTTGAAGGTGTACTGGCTCGACGGCTCCTCCTGAATGTGTGCGGTGTTGTATGTATTCTGGTTAGTGTTGGTAGTGCATGTAGGTTTATGTATTTAACAAGTAGTATACATATTAATTTTCATATTTATTAGTCTATTATGTATTGTACTATGACATGTGTACTTTTATGTACTTGTATATGTATGTATGTCTAGATTTACTAGAATGTATTTATTTATTTTAGGTTAACGGTTTTGTTTCTTTCTCTCTGAAATTTCTTTGTGTGTCTACTCTAATATCACATGTTTTGTCAATCGCTTGAAGGTTAGCAGGAAGAGATCCCTTAAGGGATATGTTCGCCTTTGTACTTGTGTTTTGTTCTGTACTTGTTAATTTGTCATGTTTATTTTGTACAATAAAGAGTTACATACATACATACATACATACATACATACATAGGTGTAAGTGGCTCAATAATCCCGGTTCGCGATCACACAACATAAGCCGCGTCACAACACAACAGACAAAAATAATTAATTAATGTGAATGGGGCTTGACACAAAAGACGGCTTTTAAGAGACTGCCCGTAAAGCACACGTCAGTACAGACTGGCAGAGCTAAATATATACAACTGCATGACTATTTCACGTTTTTAGCCACTTCTAGCATATTTTTAGGTTTTATAATTAAGAACCTACTAAAGTGACGGGTTGCTAGCCTGTCGCCTAAAATCATAAAGGATAGAACCTATAGAGAAACAATGTTCGCAACCCCGGTCCGCTAATAGTTTGTTGATTTCAACATACTAAACGTCACCGTCACTGTCACAGAAACTGTACAGAGCCAATAACCGTAGAGAAAAAGGCACTAGCGTTACGCGCGATCTTGGACCGGCCAATAAGAGCACAGCGATCACTTCAATTGTTTTGCGGAATAATTTCCGAACAACCAAGATGACATTAGTACTCTATAGGTTCTATCCTCAATGCCTAAAATATACCCTAGCTCTTCTTAGTCGCCTCTCACGACATCCTAAGAAGAAAATGGAGATGTGATATTCTATACCTGGACCACACAGCATAATAATAAGCATTTTTAAAATCTTGCCAAGTTTTATTCCGGGCGGTTGTTGTTTCTTTTTTTAACTTTTATCAAGAGTGCCTGGAAAGTGACGACTGTCTACTATACTATGAGTACATCGTCTCATAAAAAAATCAGCTGATTAAGCCCCTAGAAGTGGCGAAACAAAAACCGCATCCGAAATAATTTGCCCAAAGACCTGCAAACTACGTAGACACTAGTACTTTTGTCGCGCGGTAGAGGAAAACAAAAGCCAATCTCCGCGTGTCTCCTGTCAGATTTTAGTCACAGAAATGGAACAGGAGTCGGGAGATAAAAACTTACCTGTCACCGCGACTCGCGGACGATTACACCTGACACTTGTCGATTTAATTGAGTAAGTGTAGAGGACATTATTTTTCGTGAAGTGCTACGGTTTTAATAATACGTTGGTTAGATGGTTATGACTTTTTCATTTATGTCATTGGCAGATATTATCAGACTAAGTAACACTGTGGACGAATGGATTCGTGTTGGAATCAGAGTAACATCTCTCCATTTCTTCCGTGGATGTCGTAAGGGGCGATTTAGGACTTAAGTATGATTTAGACGACAGGCTAAAAACCTGTCACTATTAAACCTCTTCCATCTGTTTCTTAACCTTAACCTAAAATTATACAAGAAATGGATACAAAACTTGAAATAGCCGTGGCTTTATCTATGTCACGTTTCGAGTCACGGATTAGATAAAGAAGGTTGGATTGGCAATACGCGCAAGGCAGGCGCACCACAGGTATGATCAAATGGTCATACTTTAAGAACCACGCGATCATACTTGTTTAGTGGCATGACGTTTGCATCGCCGTGCGGAGCTGCGCTAAAATCCTTTGAAAATGCCGTATTGTACGATTGTTACGAGTAGGTTAAAGAATCAGGCGTCAAGTACTAAGCAAGGAGTAATTTACATTCACTGATAAGCATAGAACCTTCGTTTTATAGCATATTTTTCGAAAAAACTATTTTTAATTATGAAATTCTAAGTAGAAACAACAATTACGCCAAGAGACACAGGAAATGTACATTGCTGTTACAGTGTTACAGTGTTACAGTGTTACAGTGTTGGCGTAATTGTTGTTTCTACTTAGAATTTCATTGTTGAAGTACGCAAATATTTCGGGTGAAGATACATTTGACGCGCAATGGATAACGAAGACATCAAAATAAACACGCTCCTTCAACTCGATCGCGGCCTCGCCGGACTTGAGTTTGTAGTGAATCTTGTGCGGGTAGTTGTCTCGTACGTACGCACTTTCGGCGCAGTGTGCGAACCAATTGCAGCTCTTTATTCTACGTGTATTAGTGTGCGTAATTGTGTATCTATTATTATTGTTGATGTAGTGGAGTTCTTTGGTGGGAGACAGGTGGCGACGCTGGTTTTCAAACAAAAGTGTGACTTTTGCCTATCCAACCTTCTTTATTCTGATCCGTGTTTCGAGTGCTCCACCTATCCACATTTCCAAAGGGGACACAGGCGTGATTGCATCTCTTCATTGTACTGATCTGACCTCAGTATCCAGCCTCTTCGAATTTACCGTTATTTTCCCAGCTGAGAAGCAAGTTAGATAGCTTTGAATAAGTATCTTTAAATTTACTAAATCCCCACGCGATGCCTAAACATCGGTTGAATTTGGTTAAAAGTTCGTTACATCTACATTGTCTCCGAATCCAGGCCTTTCTGTTTTAAAATAAAACTCGCTAAATCCAACTTCGCAACACATTATCCGGCGGAGACCGCAAACCACGGGCAAAAACTATATCCGGAAAATAGCAGTTAAAGTTGGTCCATCCACGGGATTTATATCTCGTTCACGGAAACAAGTTTATAGGGAAATCAAATAATTTTAAACAAAAAAAAACCGACTTCAAATTTGGGCTATACTGAAAGCATTTGTCTAATGAGGGTGACCTTCCATCACCAGCAGACCTCACTAATTACTGAAATTATAATTTCCAGCCTGCAAGTGCATTCAGTATTGAAAGAATTATCCTTTAACTCCTAAGCATTAAGGAGTTGACCTTCCATCATCAGCTCAGTCATTTTTTTTTACTGCCAGACGTAAATACTGGTGTAGCTTTGAAAAATGTACTAAAAACATTACCTGTGCCTATAAAATTTGAGGGTTGCCCTCGATTTCCCTCATATTCCATCATCAGGTCAAGATTATGCTGACAATGGGACTACCTGGAAACTATACCCTTTCAAACAAAAAAAGAATTTTCCAAATCGGTCCAGGCGTCTTCGAGTAATCAGCGAACACACAAAAAAAAAAAAAAAAAAAGATCCCGACGAATTGAGAACCTCCTCCTTTTTTTGAAGTCGGTTAAAAAGGCAGTTTTGGAACTTAGCTACCTTTGTTTAATCAAAAAGCTTTTAACAGATTGAAACGTCATAATATACGTGTATTTTTTTGTGCAAATTCAAGTGTCAAATTATCATTAAAATTTGTTAAATGGACTTTCATAAACGAATATTATTGTTACTCTTGTTTTTTTCCTTATACAATTGTAAAAGCCTAAAATTTTTACTCCCGGTTTCAACTCAAAACTAAAATTCACTTCTATTATAGTAGCCAGGTGTGAACACTATTTCGAGATTGTCAAATGTCCTAGACTTTTGTCTTTGTCATTTGTATGGGATTACATGACAGAGAGAGCGCTATATTAACTTGTATCCGTGAATGGAGTATAGAAAGTAGACGGTAGTGCCTCCGGCGGGGCAGCGCCATGTTTTGTTCTGTCCATTTCGTATTTGATGTTTTGAAAACGCCGCGAAAAGGTATTTTCATAAAATTTGTCAAAGAGTGGCACTGGGGCCTTTTTGAATCTACAAATCTTTCCCAAAGCTTAAATTGTTGCTGTTATATTTTACTTTTTCACGTATTTATGGTACCTATTTAAATATTACGCCTGTGCTCGTATCTCTTAATTGGTGAAGCGCACTTAAAACTGATATAAAGGAAACTATTTCACGTTTCGTAGTATCGTTTAGAATTTTTAGAATATTTTTATTTACTGCAAGAGGTTTATCCTTCGGTTGCTCATTTAACTTCTATTTGTCAATTTATCTCTTGATACTGAAAAAAATAATAATGAAGTATTAAAAAAATGCATAACAAATTTGCAATGTTGATAATAAAAGTTGCATTTATACGTCAAGTTAAGGACTAACTCGTAAGTATACCCACTAGATGTAATTGAATATAACACCGATCGACCTCAAACCGAACTATATTCGCGTGAAACAAATTTCCGGCGAAAAAAGCCCGAACTCAGCCGACTTCTTAACCAGGCTCACTTAAAACTCCTAAGAATGGGCGTAATCTTTTCCAGGAATATGGAAAGGAAAACTCTTCAATAGGATTTAGCGGCGCCCCTTATACTCTTATCTAATCGGGAAGTTCTGTCAAAATTTCAAACGCTTTTCGTAACTCGATCCAAAGTTCGTATCGATGGAAAAAATGACTCCCGAGACAAGTATTAGCACTTACGATTTATCTTCAGAGAATTATGATATCGAGAACGCTGAACTTTCTTGTTCGAGATGGTGTTATTAGTTTTTGTACTTTTTATCGACATCCTTATAATAGTGTTCCTAATGTTCAGAGGCTATAAGCACATGGCTTTCATCAATCATCACACCTGTATTTCCAAATGGATGAGGTAGAGCAGCCGAAACGCAGTTCATTGTAATTTTAGGTTGATACAGTGATTAAAGAGGTATAATAGTGACAGCTTGCTAGCTTATAGTATAAGCTTAACCTATTTCCTTAGGTCGCCTGTTACGACATTCGTGGAAGAAAATAGAGAGGTGTTATTCTAAGTTTGACACCACATGGAAATCCTCTGGTCATCATTATAATAAAATCGGGTACTTTATAAAACAGGTGACGATCGAAAGAAGAAAACAAATTATTTAAAATTTGGAACACGCGAGCGCCGCAACTGGCAGTGCGAGCATGGGACGCCGATGTGCAATTGTTTGTCGATTTCGAGTTTGCCACGATTTTAGCCGTTCGATGTACCTTCTTTGTATGTAAGTGATATCTTTGAATATGTTTAAAATTTTATTAAATGCAGATAAAATCATGTTTGCGACTATACACAATTAGGCATTACCATACTCGCAAATCTCTTTATTAAATTCGCCTTTTCAGGCTCATTTCACGAACTACACTTGTATTTTTTAATTAATTTTATTACGCAATAGTTACATAAACAACTACCAACAGAAAAGTTAGAGACAATTTAAAACAGCATTTTTCATAAGGCCATCCATCCATGTTATAAATAGCAGAAAATCCACAAACGAAAAGTTACCTATCAAATAAAAAGTAAACCGCCCACCAGGCCAGCCTCCTAATAGAGGCAAAATTCCTCTTTTATTTATTTTCCGTTACATCACGACAAGCGAACCTTTGAATATTATAATCTGTAGATCTCCCGACATTATCAAAGCACAAACCTTCGAAGGTACGAAATTAACCGGCCCTTAAAGAGGCTACAACGGAATATCGGCAGTTCAATAGACACTGAGTTTTGGATATAAATATTCGTCAATTTACTGACGTCGGCGTTTCCCTTTGTGCAAAGGTTCAGGAAAGAAACGGAGAGCCGCAAGGGAGAAGCGAAAGCGTTTACCGTAATCTGAAAGGTTAAGACGATAATCTCCTTTCGCCTTTGGATTTGGAAACGCAGCGGCTGTCCGAAGCTATTAATGTTTATTGAGAAACGGTAATTCATTTTATTGATTCTGATTTTCAGATTTATGTTTCCTGTGTGATGTTGGGATAGAATGACACCTCTCCATTTCTTCTGTGGATGCTGTAAGAGGCGACTAAGGAAATAGCTTTAGGTTTTAGCTAGCAATTGGTCACTATTATTATACCTCTTCCGTCAGTTTTGAAGCCTAAAGTAATGCTAGAAGTGGGTGCGAAGCGAGGAATAGTCATGTCTAAGTTACGCTTCGTGTGCTTTGCCTACCCCACTTGGGAATACAGACGTGATGAACGTATGTACAGTACATACATACATATTCTCACGCCTGTATTCCTATGAGGGGTAGGCAGAGCACATGAATTCAAAAATCCAGTGCCACGTTTAGCAAATTCAGGGTAACTAGATGGTTAAACGTGTATGTACGGATATAATGTAGATAATCCAACCTAAACGTCCCACTGTTGGGCATAAGCCTCCTCTCAGTATGTGAACTATACCGTCCATAATTTGCAATGACAAGGTTCAATAGATTCCATTCTGTGGACGGATTGGTTGGTCTTGGCAGAGTTTGCCATTGCTAATACGTACTTATGAAACTTCAGTTAAGTTTACTTTACAACGAATGCATAAGTATGCTTCGGAAGATATCTTTAAAAGCAAAAGTCCTTTCTTGTGTCAGTTTTCAAAGTACTTTAACTATGAAATACGTAATAAGTGCTATTTATCTAGATTTGATATTTAGTTTCTTCCGTTTCTGTGTGGTGTTGGGAATAGTCGGAATAGACTTACATCTTTCCATTTCTTCTGCGGATGTCGTAAGTGGCGACTAACGAAACGGGTTTAGGTAAGTATGGATTAGACGACAGGCTAGCAATCTGTTACTATTATACCCCGTCTATCTGTTTTAAACCAGAAATAATGTTATTTTTTTATCCAATTTAAAGAATTCAGCATGGATTTACAAAAAAATCATAGCACAATCAATTTAACCCTAGGGGAAAAATGTGACCCAGAATCAGTTTGACGGTAACCAAACCGATATTTTTCTGATAATAAACCGGGGATACTTTTTACGGCATAACCTATAAACTCCATGGTGCTATTGAATTTGAGCAGATTGGTGAAAAAATACTGTAGCATTCGTCTAAAATTCGCCATGAGTTTGGATGGAAGTTCTGTTTTTGTAACATAGCATCGAAAAGTACGCACTCCTGTTTAGTAAACAAAAGATACGTCCTATAAGACTTCCAAATCAAATAAGTAGTTTTGGAGAGGTTTCCGCCTAAAACAAACCGAACAAACTTTTACGTTAGGAGCTATTTGCTCAATGCTTTTACTAGGCTTAATAAAATCGTTGGAAGTTTTAGTACTACGTAATGACGTCAGGAAGTTGCTGTGGTTAAGTTATAATTAGCACTTGGATAGTCAGCATACTAAATTATCTTTTTCCTTACTGTTTGAAAATATAATACATGAAACCGATAGCTTTATGACTAGAGAGATGAATATAGATGCAAGGGAAGTACGTCAGAATAGAATGGTGTGGCAACCTATTGTTTTTGTCTTTACACTGGGAATAAGATGTGATATACAATAATGCGGAAATTGTCTTTTAAACAATAGTGATCAGTTACAATCCCCGGCAAGTTCGACGGCAGGATTTTAGAGAGAGAGAGAGAGCGCGTAAAGTTTTTATAAAGAATACCGCTCCGGAAAAAAATACACTTACCTTACGATACCTACTGATGACAGAATAATGTTTCTGTCTATAAATTTAACAGGGTATTTAAAAGTGACATACTGTTCTTTTTTCCTGCTTTTTTGTGTGTTTACCTGTTTTGTCAATTGGTCGAAGATCAGCAGAAAGAGATAATGGTCGCCTTTGTACTTTTAAGGTGTTCTGTACTTGCTACTTTTGGATGTTTTGTACAATTAAGAGTTTATACATTGGAACTGGTTTTGTCTGCTGAATTTTTGATGCCAAAAAAGTATAGAAACCTAAGCCGGACGCTCGGGACGTTAATTAAATGAAAAATGGCAACTTTCCCGTCAAAATGTAAGCGGCGAACTTACTTTCGCATTTATAATTAGTTGGGCACTAGTCCCCTCCTGTGGCTTGTCCGCCCCGGAACCTTCCCCCGCGACATTTCCCACAATGCCTGCTGCTTTGGGAAATATTTTATCTTTCTTCATAAAGGAAGCCAACAATGGCAGAGTGATGTATTTAGGAAATAAATGTCAACCCATCACTCAATGTTCGCCGTAGAGTGTATTTTGGACTTTCCTTTTATTAGTAAAAATTTAAGAATAATGATCTCGGGCCGGTTCAGCGAGGCAGGTACTAGATAATTCGGTTCGGTGAATAATTTATGGCCTGCGCCGTTGGAGGAGGATGTTTGGATAACATGACTGTTTATCGTCAATATTATCTCATTGTAGTATTCACTATGTTGTCCATGACAGATGATGCTAGATGATGAATCTTAAATGTTGCAGCATGTTAGGTAAATCATGAGAAAATGGATTGGATGATCATTTATGTAAGAAGTTTTGTGTTTTTTTACATTCAACTTAAATAATCAAGTAAAAGCTGTGAAAATGATGAAACCTGTTTTCGTGGCTTCGTGCAGGCTAAAATTTATTGATTTTGCTAAAGATTTAAACCCCAATTTTTTAACCCATTATTTTATTCAAAATTTAGATTTTTTTTAAGTAACAAAATTCCTGATCCTCTTTTAACGCCCTTTTAACACACTTAGATTTATTTTATTTCAACAACTTAAGTACTGCAACAATTGTTGCTTCTCATCTTAAACACAAACTTTTTTTTCAGTTCAGTTCATCGTTTTCAATTCAGTTTTCTATTTCATAATTTACGGCAGCCCAAAATCAGTCAAGTCAACATCTACAACCGCTTCAAATTTAAAGTCCAGTGGACAAAATATTACGCCGAAAGGTGCTGAAACGTATTTTGCCCACAGTTCGTTCGGCAATCAAACAATTTTCTCCCATTGTCATAACAGACAAAGCGGATGCCGTTTCTGATTTAAATATCCCAAAATTGGACAATTAGAACCCTTTGTGGTTTAATTGTTTGTTTGCTGTTTGTTAGGCAGACGCACAACATAATTTTGAAAACAGTATGGAAAGATTCGTCCGTACGTCCTTCTTTAAGACGATAATATCAGTACCATAAACAATTTTTAATGAAGATTTTACTCCCACAGTGACCGCAATCGGCGCTGTTCAATTTTCTATACAAAACGTTTATGCTGTCGCTATTCAGCACGATCTCTGTAAATTCATAATAATGGGAATAATAGTGTTATTTAACTAATGTGACATAGCACACGCAGTATGTGTAATGGCTTGGTGTCAAAATTTGCTGTTATATTATGAAAAAAATTGACAACTCGACGCTGTGCTCGTTGACGAGATTAGTTTGTAAAGTTAGAAAATAATGTTAATGCATATCAGTAAAGGTACGAGAAGTTGCCTTAAATTTTTATACCAAAAAAAGAGAAAAGCCTAGCTAGACGAATGCTTAGTCAACAAAACGGGGACTTTTTGGAAAAAGGTAAGAACTCTTCTAATGCATAATTTGTCCACACATCTTATTAAATTAGCTGAGTAAATTTATTTCCGTCCATCCTTTTTCCTTAACCAGCTCAACTAAGCATACTTTTTCTATCCTGGCCATTATAGTCTACTCCAAGGCCCCCAGTATGCTTTAACCTAGTCTCACCATGTATTTGACTCGCTTTGTCTTGTGAAAGAATTTATGTGCTAGAAAAGGACGCATTATATGTCACTCATTCGTTTTTCCAAAGGTTGTCCGGGATTGTCAGTTAATTTGGTTCTAATGGTTCTATTTTAACCCGGACAAATACGGTAGTTCTTGACTCCGGAATATCGCAGTTCATTCTTTTGTTCATTTAATTTGTTCGCTTATTCGTTGTCAGAATTGAGTTTGAAAGTTGCGTGCAGTTGTGCGGATTTTATTTAAAATTTTATTATAAAACAATTAAAACTATTGAAAGTAGCTGTGTTAAAGTGGATAGTGGACTTCTGGCATCATGTCGTGTGTGATTCCAGGATGTAAATCACATTCTTCGCGACAAGAAAGTGATTTAACGATGTTGTCGTTCCATCGTTAAGTTTTTGTAAAATTATTACTAAAAAGTGAACTGAATGCCAATATAAATACAAAACGAAGTACGCTGCATCTTTCTACAGCGAACATCTGTCGTAATTAGTACATCAGTAGAGTTATAAGCGATTTTTAGAAGCTATTTGAACTTCCCATAGTGATGTAATTATAGTTATTAGTGTCCGACCGAAGCTTCGGCTTCGGCTTCGGCTTCGGCCACCTTCGGCCAAAAAAACCACCTTCGGCCAAACCTTCGGCTTCGGCCCAAAATTTGGCCGAAGCTTTGGCCGAAGGTGCTTTGCAGTTTTGCAAGTTGTGATTTGAAATTGAACAAACGATGCCAGAGCGAGACGGATAGTGCGCGGCGGTTAGCAGGACAGCGTTTCGCCAGCCCGATCGCATTACTTGCAGTTACACATAACATAACAACATAGTCACACTTGATTTGGAAGCGAAAACTGCACATAATTTACTGCCGTTTTTTTTACTATTAGTAAATTATCGTATTTCTTAGGGTAAACATGGAGTCAACACACCTTCGGCTTCGGCTTCGGCTTCGGCCGAAGGTTTTGATGAAAGCCGATTAATCGGCTTCGGCTTCGGCTTCGGCCAAAATTGTACCTTCGGTCGGACACTAATAGTTATCGATAATACATATCGATAATAAAATACGGTCGCTATAGTGAAAAACAAAACTGAAATAAAATTAATTCTGACTTTAGTACGCCCAAACCAAAGTCACAGTTCAACTAACATTTTTTTAACCGACTTCAAAAAAGGAGGAGGTTCTCAATTCGTCGGGATTTTTTTTTTATGTGTTCGCTGATTACTCGAAGACGCCTGGACCGATTTGGAAAATTCTTTTTTTGTTTGAAAGGGTATAGTTTCCAGGTGGTCCCATTGTCAGCATATCTTGACCTGATGATGGAATATGTGGGAAATCGAGGGCAACCCTCAAATTTTATAGGCACAGGTAATGTTTTTAGTACATCTTTCAAAGCTACACTAGTATTTACGTCTGGCAGTAAAAAAAATGACTGAGCTGATGATGGAAGGTCAACTTCTTAATGCTTAGGAGTTAAAGGATAATTCTTTTAACCCTTAAATTGGCAAGAATTAAAAAAGTCGTGAATTCGAGCCTCTTGCAGGGAAACAAGGTCAAAAATTTTAGTTACAAAAAAAATAAAAAAAAGAACATTTGACAATGTACATCACAGTGTACACTGCCAATTTAAGGGTTAATACTGAATGCACCTGCAGATTGGAAATTATAATTTCTGTAATTAGTGAGGCTTGCTGGTGATGGAAGGTCACCCTCATTAGACAAATGCTTTCAGTATAGCCCAAATTTGAAGTCGGTTTTTTTTTGTTTAAAATTATTGTTTGGCTAATATATAATCTGTAATTGTTCTTAGGGGGAGTGCAGACGACAGACTTTTTGTTGCGATCGAGTCGGCGACGCACACAAAGTCTGCTAGGATTGTATGCATTGTGCGCCGGACTTTTTGCGCGTCATGTGAGTTTCTGCATATAATTCCATAGGCTCTATTTTCACTGACTAAAAAGTCCGTCGTGGATAGTTTGTTGTCTGCGTAGGGCCGTATAGTGAAAAAAACAAACTTTTGGGCACCTTTTTTACTCCGACTGGAATGAAAAGAGCTCTTAATTATGTATATATTGTAAAAAAATGCCTAAGATTGTGTTATATGTGTTATAAAAAATATATTAAATGGTCTTATGTTTCCCTTAAAACCCTCAAAATCAGATAAAAGCGACTTATTCCAAGACAAAATTTATTCTCGTTTGGTTAAATCCACCCCAGTCACACTTTATGTAAAACTCCTACTATAAAAATTTGTCTCATACTTTTTCATAATCTAACTAACGGACTAATTAGAATTTCGGTTTTTTAATCTTGTCGTCATTCATATTAGCAAAATCCTTTTTTTGGCGGATGTGTACATCATACCTACCTGCATGTCAAGTATCAGCCCGATCCGTCCAGTGGTTTGGGCTGTGCGTTGATAGATCACTATGTCAGTCAGTCACTTTTGAGTTATGTATATTTAGATATTCACTTTTATAACACTTATTATTTTGATTAAATGCATAATTGTTGTTAATAAGTAAAATTGTTTTTCTTTGAAAACCTCGATAAGTTTATCGATAAGACATTGAGTGTGTCACATCACTGGTAAGGAAAGTTTTAGTGACAACCCTTGAAAACGCGTTTTGATTTTCATCAGTCTATCCCTTTCTAACAGACTAACATTCCCATAAGACAAAGCGAGTCAAGTATATACGTCCAGGTGGGTCTTAATAGACTGTTTCTAAGTCTTTCATTATTCTGAGGTCTACTCTCACACCAGTTCATTCTCTTATCACGCTATTCCTTATTCTATCTTTCAATACTCCTTCCATACTTCTCAACGCTCACATTTCTTTTGCACTTATTAATCCAATTCAATAATGTGAAAAAGTTAATGTTAATTGGGTCGATCAACTATTTTATGTCCCTGGTCGCCATGGTTACGTCTTCTGACTAACCGAGTAAAATTGCGATTTTCTAGAGTATAATCCGCTATAAGTTAAGATTCTTTTTACAGTTGTACGCATTTCTTTATGGCGCATCTCCTGACCATAAAACGAGAACTAAATTACAACCTTTTTCTAAGCAACTCTATCACAGTTGTCCCCTGACTTACGAAACAGAATAACAACACAAAATAGTTGATTGGCCCAATTACTGTTTCAATAAGATACACTGCGTATTCTGTGAGTAGAATGACTAAACGCCTTTCTTAGTAGCGGGACCATAAATTAATTCTTGATAACAATATCTTAACTTTTGCGAGACTTCGACAAGAGGAGTTCGCTCGAAATTCCCAAGTTTTTGCTATATAACATGTACTTGAGGTTAATTACAATTTTCATGATTAAAATTGGTGTTTGAACTAGGCTTTAACCTAGTTCAAAATTAAGTCGGTATTGGACACTTAGACTGATTGTAAGACCTCTTGCAAGGTCCTTCCGGGTTGCTACCATTTGCTACTACCACCATTTCGTCTGCTAATCCTGTCGCAAAGCAGCAGTGTTCGCATTGTTGTGTTCCGGCGTAAAAGGTAAGACCGCCGGTACAAATTACTGTCACATGAGGCATTACACATAATAACACAGAGAGTGTTATGTGTAATGCCTTATGTAACAAATTTGTTTGAAAATATAGTTAAAAAGACACAGATTGGTAGCCCATCAATTATACTTAACTCATTCCCTGTCGCCTATTACGACATCCTCGGAAGAAACGGACAGAATGCGAACGGAATGGTCGTGTAGATAGAATAATGCGCAAATTGCCTTTTTTCTTTGATCGCTGCGCGCACCTTCCTTTGTTTGCACTTATTTTTCCGCGCCACAGATTCAGTTCAGCGAAAACCTGATAAACATTTAACATAAACGTAATTGAAAACGTGCTGCGTTAGAATTATTTAATAAAAGCGGTATTGTGAAGGCCTTTTGCACAATAAAATGACCCGGGGCGTCAGGGCTTGCGACAAAATTTTAATAAGGAAGACATGGGACAAAGTTTCGCTATAAATTTTATCCTCGAGTCAAAAGTTGCATTCGTGTTCGGAATTAACATAACAATTATAAGTTTTCGTGAACGCACGCTGACTAATAAAGGTCGTAAATATATCAGATCTGTGAGTTTTAGAACGACCTAGTTCATAAGTAAGCTGTTGTAAATTCGGACGTTTGTGAAACGCCGTTGTTTTTTTAACGTCTGACAGGAAGGATTTAAAAAATTGCATGAGAAAAGAATACTTTAAAGAGAAAATAACGTAAATATCGTTCTTACTTATTTCTAGATTGTAACAGAAAAAACAAAACAACACTAAGCGTGGACAAAAATGTTTATCAAATTTACTTCATTCTCAGTTTGAGAGTAAAAATTCTGAGATACGTGAAATCATTATATCAAACTTAGTTGTCGTAGGCCCCTTATTAACAAAAATGAAAACAAAACTTTATTTGTGCTAAAAAGGGGTGCTTTTACACATCTTTGGAAGACCAAGATTGCCAAGAGATATGCGTTACAATAAACTTGGCATAAAGGATTTCCATTCAAAAAAAGTTTTTAGTTTTATAAAATACGGATAACTCACGTTTTAAATCGAGTTTAGCTTGACATGTTTCGGGCTAATTCCTAGCCCAACAAGAGCGGTGGCGCGCAGTGCGCGTTTGGCAGCAGCAGCCGTCGCGGCTTGTAGATGAAGGACTACGAATTAGCCCGAAACATTTCGAGCTGAACTCAATTTAAAACGTGAGTTAACTGTATTTTATAAGATGGGTGAGTCTCACGATACTTTAATGTTTAAAGTATCTAGATATAATTGCAAATGTAATAAATGCATTTACACACGTAAAAAACCAAGCTATGTAATTTACAAATCAGCAATTTACAACTTCAATGGTACGTAGGATGTAAAAAAAATGTTACAAAGAAACTGACTGAAGCAAACTCACCCGTGGAGACAGGTGGTTAAGACAGGTAGACATAGACAACCTAATTTACGATGGACCGAGTCTGCCAACTGTTTAAACCTTGATCTAGGTTCAAAGGTTATTGCTACTAAAGGTACCGAAAGGATAACAAATAGTAACAAATGTAGAGGTATCAAATTTCTTTCCAAGGTTCGCTTAATATTTTTTTAGAGTTCTGTGTACCATCGCGAACAGGGATTGTTGAGCCACTTACCTATGTTTGTAACTTGGTCGTATAATACTAATCCAAATAGCTGGCATCTAGTCGGTCACATCGGTCATTGATTATACGTCTAAATTACGAACAGTGGCAAGTGGCTCAACAATCCCGGTTAGTGACTGTACTTAAAGGGTAAAAACGGGGCAATATTATTAACGGCCGATCCCCATATTCGATCTACCGATTGTTTAGCTAAACTCTAAACTTAGAACTTTCATATTATGTACTTTATGTCATGATATTTATTATGTACCGTAAAATTTCACCGTCCATTCCATCTATTTGTCATTGTCAGTGACCAGCGTACAGTCAAGGAAAATAAAATATGATTACTGTGCCACTTTGAACCTTTTCGTAGTGAGTTTCATATTGCTTTGATTAGTAAAAAGTATGGTATGCCACAGTCACATTTCTTGTGGAAAGGTACAAAGTGGCACAGTAATCAATTTCCTTGACAGAACCTATCTCGTCATGAACTTTGTAACATTTATTATTTAATATTTTTTACATGTGATTAGACATACGGAACCCTCAATGCGCGAAAAACTAGCAACATGTCGATGTTCAATATTCAATACCTAGCAACCAACTAAGTTCTTTATTGCGTCTAGCGGCAATCTCTAGTAATGAAAACGTCAATACGGTTTTAGCGTGTTTCCAACTGACTTTACTTTGACTGTTTTCTAGCAATTTTATTTCAATTCTAGTTAGTTACAGGTGAACTACAATAGGCTTGTGTCCTGAAATGAATGAAATTCTAATAAGTCAGTTCGTTAGATTATGGAAAAATATGACACACATTTTTTCTTCTATCAAATGACTAAACATCAATAAAGTTATAGATCATCAAACTCTGAAGTGGGGGCTTATGACGTCACGACTCGGTGAAAATTGTATACCGAATCGTGACGTCACGCGAAACTTTTAAGAGCTGTATTATCGTCATTTTTCGTTTGTCAAATAAAAGAAAAAATATGTATACAATATTTTTTGGCAATCTATCTGACGGACTAAATAGTTTTTTTTGTCAACTGGCTTATTAGATCATCATCATCATCATCAGCCTAATCCATCAGGCTTATTAGATGATGTAACTAAATTATTACTTTTACGCAGATCTACAATGTAATGACAGCTGAAAGAGTGAATTAATGTTTCTGTATTTCCAAATACCTAAGTCCTAATGAATATGATACTTAAATCAATTTGTGTTCACGGCCTGAACTCAAATAATTGCGGTATGGTTCCACAATTGTCTCCTATTAATACTAGTTGAGTGAACTTAGGTCATAAGTCACCCACATATTGAACTTAACAATATCTCTTTTGTGCCGAGTCTGCCTACAAAGTGATTTAGCTTTAAAGTTCGTTAACCCCAATTATTGACTGAAACAAAGACAGAGCCACCTGAAAACGATGAATTTGATCACCCGCGCTTATCCGCGCGATAGGTAGGTATGTCTAAGCGACAAAACTATGTTCATACATACGTACTATCGAACCAACTGATTCCTGACCCACCGCAGAACGTTGTCACAATAAACGTCATAAACATTTCCTTTGTCAATCAATGCAATGTCACTATAACGTTCACTGTGAATAGGTTCTATGGTGGGTCAGTAATCAATTGGTTCGATGGTACATACAGTCACGCCTGTATTCCCAAACGGGGTAGGCAGAGCACACAAAACGCTACATAGACAAAACGATGACTATTTCACGTTTTGTGGCCACTTCTGGCATATATTTTTCATATGTCGCGTCGCCTAAATATACCTTAACCTATGTCCTTAGTCGCCTCTTACAACATCTGCGGAAGAAATGGAGCGGTGTTATTCTAAACCCGACACCACACGGGGACTATGTTCATGGGTGAAGTATATCCACCTGTAAAAATTCTACGCGTACAAGCATGATTTATGCGTATGTGTGTTTGTCGCGAAGGACATCCACCTACAAGATGGAGTCGTCACCGGAAAACGCTGGATGCAGGTCGCTTCTAACAGGTACTTATGGAAGTCTAAAGAGGAGGCCTATGTTCAGCAGTGGACGTCTTATGGCTGAAATTATGATGGTGATGTTGATGTTTTTGTCGCTCTATGTAGCACTATTACCCTTTATTAGGTTTTCTTTAGGAACTTTTAAGTCACCAGTCTATGAGAAAAAGTATATTCATACCTGTAACTCCACTTCTTTACTTTGATTTTTTTCAGAGGTTTTTGTTATAAACTCGCTTTTAATTATTTCGATTTGGCGCGCGTTACTTTGGCCTTGAGCTTGTTGGTGAACAGATTAATTGTTTTAGGTACTTGTCATTTTATCCAACAAAATATAAAAATGTGGATATAAGGGGGAAACAAAATAATCCCACCGAACACGACGATCGATCAAAAATTTGAATTGATTTCCGAAGTTTTAAGTCCCAAGCGGTGTAAAAGTCGCGGCCTAGCAATCCCCTGAGTCCCCCGAACTGGAGGAACAAATTGGGGAAACCATGAAAGATGGCAACAATGTTTTAAAGCATTTTTTTTGGTTGGCGAAATTATCAATCCTAACTCTTCAACTGTCTTTGAAGTGCATCGAATTGTTCCTGGCTAGTTTTTGGAGAAAGTGTTGGAAAATGGAACAAGAGACTATCCATATTTTTTATTCTTCTATTTAAACAGTGAGAGGTATCATAGTCTGTCGCGTGATTGGTCCCACGTCTAGGATTCCTATTTTTACAGGTTTTAACTTTTCCCGTGCCCTGCTAGATGTACAAAAAGAGTTGGATAGTATGTACCAAAACTCGAATTGTGTTTCTAGGTTGGCTTTATAAAGGAATTGGAAAATGGCAATGGTTGCCATTGTTATGTCTTTTATGTACTCAAAGAACCCAGTACCTGACACAGTGCACCAATAATCGAAGATTAAAATCTTCTATCAATGACTATATAAGTGAAAGGAAGAATGTGTTGGAATGGCTGCCCGAAACATAAAAGATACGATTTGTGATTAACATTTTTTTATCAACGATAGATAAAGAAGACAAATTTTATTATAATATTACAAACGGCTACAAAAATGTCGCTACAGTTTAATTACTTAATTATGAATATGAAACCATCCACAATGATATAATATCGTCACTTGTAATATGAATTAACGTAACCGCCAAATGACGATTTTTCAGGAGACGCAAAAAACTGATTTGCAAATCA
>BHDV01007878.1:239109-267034 GCA_005406045.1 Adoxophyes honmai
GAAAATTTGCAGTCGAACTGTATACTTAACTCATTTTCGTCATTTTGGCGGTTACATTAATTCATATTACAGGTGACGATATATTTAACGCTATATTTAACATCAAACATTAAAGCACATTACAACACATACTAAATGCCATGAATATGATTTATTGGGCCCACACACGCTTGTTACGACCTTATTAGCGAATAACATTTCCTTTGCAATTAGGTTAATTATTTGTTTAAAAAAGCTCGTATTTTGCAAATAAGTTCAGTATGCAGAATTGGCTGACTTGCTAACGCTGGGGCTAAGAGGAAATTGACACGGGTATTCTGGAATTGACATCCTGCTACGTTTGAAGTAATTATCTGTATTAAACACTACTAGCTCTGGAATATAGGCATTCAGAAATCTGTCTTTCTAATTTCGTGCTTCCCTTTTACTTCCTTCAAGAATGATTTTGAAAATGAAGAACTCTTGTAATTAATTTCAATAGAATGTCTTCTAACATTGCCAAGTTTTATACTAACTTTACAAAGGATGAATTTTCAAAAATTCTTTCTTAGTGCTTCTCTATGTTATAAAAGGAACCCCTACGCAAATATCCTAGTTTTTAACTCTAATTGTCAGTCAGCTTCTCTTTCTACAGTCGGGTTTAAAATAAAACCTCTCCTTTTCTTCCGAGGATATCGTAAGAGGCGTCTAAGGATTCATGTTCAAAACATTTTCTTCATCTAAGACACAGCCTCGCAGATTCCCGTTTTAACCTTACCGCTTCCAGAAACCCCACATCCCCTTGTTAGTATATTTTTAAAGCCAGAAGCTTTTTTAATTGTACCCAATTAACTTTTCTGCCCTTGGCGTTCGGATGCCAATTACGTAGGTTAGCGGATTCTGAATAAATCTTGCGTGGGTATTTGTAGGAGAAACAGAAAGTACACAATATTTAGTTACATGACGAGGAGTGCTGTTGTACCATAGACTTATATCGAAATAAATGACTGAAGTCCCACGTGTGTGGCCGGGTTAGAATCTTAGAATAGCACCTCCTCCTTTCTTCCCGTGGGTGTCGTAAGAGTCGACTCTGGAAAAGGTTTAGTGTATTGTGGGCGATGGGCTAACAACCTGTCACCGCAGTATCACGTTTAACCATCTGGTTACCCTGAATTTGCTAAACGTGGCACTAGATTTTTGAATTCATGTGCTCTGCCTACCCCTTATGGGAATACATGCGTGATAATATGTATGTATGTATGTATGTGACTCAAGTGTATGTACTTCACGTGCCAAAAGGGAGCCAAAAGGGAGAGCAGTGCTCTTCCTTTGACGCGATTTCGTTTAGTTCTGTACCGCTTAGATTAGGTTTAACTGCCTAGAGACACGACAACTTGAATAAGGCTCAATTCACACCAGAAGAGCAGCGCAGCGCGGCGTAGCGCAGCGACCCGCTCCGTGGAGAATGCGCGAGGATTCCTGCGACTGCTCGAGTAGCCGCAGGAATGCGTAGGAAGTCGCTGGAATTTACATAATTATTGACATATTGACATATGTATTGACAGCGGCCGTCGCGACTACTCGAGCATCCTCGGGCATTCCCGCGACAGCTCGCGCAGTCGCACGGCTTTGTTTATGGAATGCGCTGGAATTCCCGCGGATCCGCGGGCATCCGCGCGCATCGTTAGAGTTTCTCATGCGATAATAAGTCTTATTGTAATTAAAATAAAGTTGAAATTCTCATGACACTGAAACTGCGCTCCGCTACGCCGCGCTGCGCTGCTCTTCTGGTGTGAATTGAGCCTAAGGCGGCTTTTGAATCGGTTTCGCTCGGACTGTCAATTCTCATCATTCACTAAAACGCTCATAAAATATATTATGACATTAGAGTAGGTAGACAAAAAGTGGCACGCTTGTTTCTCAAACAAATGCAGGAACTTGCGGTATCTATTTCGATATAAGTCTGTGCGTTGTACCAATTATGCAGCATGAAAAAGAGTTGGGTTTTGGAGGGAAACTACATTCCTATACTCCGTTCCGTTCCTAACGGGAAAAAATGATTTCTATGGAATCCAAAGGTTAAACTGGAAATAATTATTGCAATAACACGTTTTACATAGGTACTTCGCCTAAAAGCTTTGCACCCACCTTCCAATCACCCTGTATAACCGATTCGTGGTAAGAATCAAAGTGTCTTTGCAGTGCTCGTCAATGCCAACCGATATTATTTATTTTGATCGTTCTTCGAAGTCGATTGGTTCGAAAGTATAGTGCTCGTGCTCGTTGTAATAACAAGTTGATGGTAGGGGGTGACCGGGTTGGATGTCTAAGTGAAACCAGACATAGTTGTGGGTATGAGAACTCTAGAACTCTCGAACTCTCGGACTCTCTGTTTATTAATCAGACCTGAGCTTATATACATGAGGATTGTCGCTGACACAAGCAATATGCGTTTATGTAGCAGTAAACTATTGTGTTACTGCTAAACACTAAAAGTGGCCAATTGCCATACTACATCGGATTTAAACTTGGCAAGATAGTATTATGACTGTAGTGGGAGTAGGAGTAAAATTGTGCACTGCTTTTGACTGACTAAACTGTTTACTGTTATACCTATGCTTTTTTCTCTTGCTTTCTATCTTTTTTTGCGTGTCTAGTTGAATAAGCCAATTACGGTTGGTTACCAGCTCATAAAAATATCATTTACATACTACTAATCACGCCTGTATCCTTAAATGGAGTAGGCAGAGCACACAGAACTTAGCACAGACAAGACCAGGAGTAGGTATTTCATGATTTGCAGGCCCGTCGAGCATAATTTTAGCTTAAAAACAATACATATCAAAGAGACGTAATAGTGATAGGTTGCTATCCTGGCGCTTAAAGCCGCCTCTTACGAAATCGACGGAAGAAATAGAGAGGTGTTATTTTACATACATACATATTCTCACGCCTGCATTCCCATGAGGGGTAGGCAGAGCACACGAATTCAAAAATCCAGTGCCACGTTTAGCAAATTCAGGGTAACCAGATGGTTAAACGTGATACGTTATTTTATTCCAACATAAAAAAAAAACCTCCGTTTTTTGTTTTGAAGATTTTATTTTCATTCTTGTTATCCGTTTTGAATTCTTTTGGCCGATCTTTAAACAGAATCTAAACATTGTTTACGAATTCTCCAAAAGCCCTTAGTTCTTTGTGTGACTGTCAAAGAACGTATGACGGAATAAAATACTACTTTGAATGTAAAACTAAGTGACAGCACTGGTTTACGACAGTATACTCCTTTGTGCGTGAAGATATGGCATGCCTTTGCATTCAGTTGTAAGAATTTGATGACTAGGTATACCTAGTCTCAGGAAACGTAATTATGACAGTCTACAAAACTTTTCAATTGGATTTGACAATCGAATTTAGGAAGTGAAATTTCAGGCTATACTTTAATCACTGGTTATAAATAATGATTTATTAAAGACAGTTCTATCGTTAAGATTCTGATACTGCATTGTGAACAATCATTTAACATGAGCGTAGAAAAATCCGCGAAGTTTCCCCCGCTACTTTAAACCTTGCCAAGTTAGATTTCGGGGACTGTGACACTCAGATGTGTTAAAAAAGAGAACTCTGTCTTTTCGTTGCACCAAAATCAGCTAAGATAAGAGCCGGGAATACACAATAACTGCCATTTATCCATACTTCCATTATAAATGGGAAAATGTGTTTGTTTGTTTGTTTGTCCATCTTTAACAGCTAAACGGAGGGACAGATTAACGTGATTTTTTGGGTGGAAATTGTTAAACCGATGGAGAGTGACATGGGGTACTTTTTGCCCCTTCATAACCCCCGTTTCCCTTAAATAAGTACTTAACGCGAGCGAAGCCGCGGGCTAAAGCTAGAATTTTATAAATTACTTGGTTACGAACATACAATAACTAAAAAAAAAATTCTAGCGACCTTATCAAAATGCTTTAGCGCTTGTCATAATCACAAGTATTATGTTACCCTGATCCTTATTACAAATTTATGGGCTTTAGGCGGTCTAGCCCTACTCAAACACAATTACTAATTCCCACAGTTCCACGAAAATGGGGAATGTAAAATAAGATTTTAATTCTATTTAATTTATTTATGAGCCTCATGTCTCTTCATTACCATTAGCTGGGCAAACTTAGTGATCAACCGTTTCTACTGATATTTTTACACATACGTACATTGGGTTAGGGTAAGAAGAGCACAACAAATGCTACATTTAGGCTCAATTCACACCAGAAGAGCGGCGAAGCGCGGCGTAGCGGAGCGCAGTTTCAGTGTCATGAGAATTTCAACTTTATTTTAATTACAATAAGACTTATTACCGCATGAGAAACTCTAACGATGCGCGCGGATGCCCGCGGATCCGCGAGAATTCCAGCACATTCCATAAACAAAGCCGTGCGACTGCGCGAGCTGTCGCGGGAATGCCCGAGGATGCTCGAGTAGTCGCGACGGCCGCTGTCAATATGTCAATATGTAAATTCCAGCGACTTCCTAAGCATTCCAGCGGCTTCTCGAGCAGTCGCAGGAATCCTCGCGCATTCTCCACGGAGCGAGTCGCTGCACTTCGCCGCCTTTCGCCGCTCTTCTGGTGTGAATTGAGCCTTACTAAACGATAACTATATCAAGTTTCGTAAATGCATCTGCCATAATTTTTAACATTTCAGTTAAGAGCTAATGATGACAGGTCGCTAGATATAGACATACATACAATCACGCCCGTATTCCTAAATGAGGTAGGCAGAGCACACAAAACGCTTAATAGACAAAACGATGACTATTTCACGTTTTGTGGCCACTTCTAGCATGTATTTGTTTTATTTTTTAAGTGATTTTCACAATAATGACAGGTTGCTAGCCTGTCGCCTAAAATATACCTTAACCGCCTTAGTCGCCTATTACGACATCCACGGAAGAACTGGAGAGGTGTTATACTAAACCCGACACCACACAGCACGGTAGATTATTACGACATCCACAGAAGACATGGAGATGTTATTCGCCGACACCGCAAACGTTCCTTCAGGCAAATCGGAATTCGGCAAGCTGTTTTCGCCGAAAAATAAATTTAAATGAATACGATTATGGCACCTATAAGGGCTCTCAGTAGGACCGTCCCACGTACACTTGTACCTTATAAACATCCCAAAGGGCATCCGTCGTTGTGGTTTCGTGCCATGAATTAATTAATTTGGGCTACATTGACGCGTAGGTAGGTGGGTAGGTAGAGGTACGACAAGAGTTATGGGTCGGATAACGACTGATTATAAAATAGATGGCCTTGGGTGAAATATAGGGGTGTAAGTTTCAATTATTATTCCTGGACTGAGTTGGTGTCATAAATTGAATGAAAAATGTTAAGGTACGATTCCCTATCGTAATTTTAAAGCATATCGCATTACATTTCGTACAGGGGAAAGTATAGATTAGGTATACGTGCGACGCCCTGCAAGGGCACTGCAACTAAGATGGCAAACCATCGCATAAAGTAGTATAATTTTTAGTTTATCAGTACTAGCTTTTACTTACTTAGATATAGGTATGTATTTATAAGATTTTTACCAATAACAGAAATCATTAAAATACTCTATTTATTCTAAAGCTCAACAAGAACATAATTTTTAGGCATTCATAAGAAAAACAAGTTATAAAAACATTTTCTTGACAAATCAGTTTTCAATTGCTCTTTCAATATCTTAAGACTATCTGAAACTTTTAACATAAGTAATTTAGTAAATAATTGTATATCGTGATTACATTATGACCTATATATACAACTTCCTTATTCATTTCATAGAACGGTGTAATAAACGTCTCTTTTTTCCGACATGGACCAAACGGATAATAAAAACAAGAGTAGCTCCCGTTCAGGTTTTCGATTTCACTCAGACAGGCTCAAATCACCCCAATACTTTATTAATGCCTGTTTATACGTAACCCTGAAAATGCTATGAACGCGTTGTCTGCGAATTTACGCGATAAATATCCCCGGAATTCCGTTTTCCCCTCTCAGATCAGATTCGGCCTATTTTGCCCTTATACGCACGTGATATGAATAATCCGGGTATAAATCTTTTTTTCTTTGATGCCACAAATTATATTCAGCTTGGGAATTCGCTTGTTTTACTGACTGAACTAATATTAGGTACGAAAGGCTTTTTGTGTTGATTCTGAAGGGTTTTTGCGGTAATAGTGCCTTACGTATGGAAAGAGAGTTGGTAAGTTGCGTACGCTTGTGTGGGATTTGTTGGCCATTAATCATTTTTGCAGTTCCATGTCGCAGGGTAAAAGGTACCCTCTTAAGATGGCTTCATGCTATCTCTGTCTATTTTAGTTTTAAATTACGTAGAAAAGAAGGTTTTTGAACATCAAACTACCGTGAGATTCACTCATCCAGAAATATTCAGTTAAATCACGTCTTAAACTGAGTTAAGACGCTTGTTGTTATTAACAGTTGGCATATGAAGAGTTCAAAACTTTCATTTTCATCTTTCACTTGCTAAACTCCATCCAGTGCACTAGATTGACTAAAGTTAGTAATTCCTTCTGTGGCGTTCCAGCAGCGCTAATAAACGATGCTTAGAGGTGTACTCGTATTTACGTACAGTTAGGTAATTAGTTCTAGAACTGAAGTTTCACAACTCCTAGTACCTACTTAAACGTTACATTCCCTAATGCGTTGAAATAGCTCTTCCATAACATCCTCGTGATCTCGACTGTAGTCTACAAGGAATCTTTATGTTACGTAAATCTTTGTTTAGTTTCCCCAACATTAACATCAAATCATCCAAATCAACTTTTATCCACTTCCCTTCCCGGTTACGGTAAAAAATTTCCACGCATTAGTCGGATGGTACTAATACAACAATCTAGTACGACCATGTCCGATATAGGTATTTTCAACGGTTGGTCTGGTTGATTTGAATTTAAGTAGGTAAACAATCATACGGAGTAGGTACATGTAACTTAACGGAACAAAAACATTACACTTTGTTAAGGAGACACGTGGGTATATTTAGAATTTAGAACAGTCCGTGAACAAATATTGAGCAAGACTAAAATATCCATCGGACAAGACAAAACAAATGAAATAATTCCACCGAAACGGCTCTTGTAACCCAGAACTAGCTCGCGCGGTTATAGACCATAAGGATTAAACGAATAAAGGTGAAAATCTTTACCCTTTTTTCACTTTATCCGTATTTATCCCTCCCTCGATAGAAAAAAGGGTAAGGAGGACCTAGATAACCCGTCGATACATCAAAAGGCTAAGAACAAAGGGCGGAATCGATTTATAGTAATTGCATCACTTTTCACGGCAGCCATTAATGTAACCTTTTTAATCCGATTTTTTCCGGTTAACTCCGGATATTGGCGGAGAAGTTACGGGCAACTTAGCCGGATCTATTGAACGGGCCCGGACACTTAGTAGTACTTTACCAACTCGGTAACCGGTTTAAAAGGTTTTAATAGATTGGGTTGGCCGATATATGGGGGCAATTTATTTACCGTTCTTCGCGTAATAGGGGTGTAGCGGGCGTGATTCTTTTCCTAGTTAATTGGACTTTCGATTGAGTCGAATGCCGCGTAATTGGCTTTTACTTTTGTGCGGGATTTATAGATACCATTACTGGTGTATTAATTATCTTGTAGTTACTCTTGGGGTGTATTTGGTGGCAACTGGATTTGGCACCAACTTTTTTGGCATCCGTCTCTAGGAAGGTTTTCAGACGTGAAAGATGTGCCGCGTGATTTAGGTATGTGTATCTTTTTGGCTATACTAAAACACACAAATGAAGCAAGATAAGTGCCTATCTATATCTTCTTCTATACATATAATAAATCTGTAACAAGTCCGTGTCTGTACATTGAAAATATTTGAGAAAAACTGTTACTAGAGCTATTTATTACCGTAATAGAACCCAAAACAATAGTTTTTAGAATTATTGTCTGTTTGTCTGTTTGTCTGTTTGTCTGTTTGTCTGTTTGTCTGTTTGTTTGTGCGCGCTAATCTCTAAAACGGCTTAACGTAGAAGGTTGCGGTTTTCACTGATGTATAGGCAATTTTTTGGATTAACATATAGGGCATATTTTATTTAAATCGGTTCACAAATAAAAAAGTTACGTCCATTTTAAGAATTGATCAATTAGTGCTTGAAAGTATCGTTGTTGGTTTATAGAAAACTTAGTGAAAGCATTGAAGTTTTGTAATTTATAGTACTTTAAATGATAACATGGAATTTGCATGATTATGAAAAAAAAAATAGATAACACGAAAAATAAGAAGAGCTGGCAGTAATATACTAAACCGTACAAAATAGGGTTCATTTTATGTTGGATGTTGCACAAGCGCGGCAAGCACTATACTATAAAGCCCGCCGCGAGCTCCACCGCGGCCAACCTAAACAACTCAACCCCCTGAACATCTTGGAAGTTGACGTCCTACTGGAGGGCCGTCAACTACGGATCTATGCGGCCTACAGACCGGCGGCATCACCGGCCAACATCACGGCAGAACTTGGCGTGGCATGGCCAACATCACGGCATGGCACCCATGCAGATCCTCCTGGCGGGTGATCTCATCGTCAAACATCCAGCCTGGCACTCCATCAACACAGATACCGCCGGAAGGGCGATCCACAAAGCCGCAGTCTTGGGACCCGAAGAACAGACCAATTACTGCGTTGCGAGCGGGTCGGAGCAGGTCATTGACTTCGCAATTAGCAAGAAAGTGACTGTAGAGATGGTGCAGGAGGCACTCCCTGACTTGGCATCCGATCACATACCAGTCCTGAAGTCCACGGCAACCACAATAGAACGGTGGCCGGGAAGACGCATCAACTGGAAAGTGTTCTCAGCAGCTCTGGAGAAGAAATCCCAGACCTGACCGATCACATCCGCTGAGGATGTGGAAGAAGCCGCCAACACACTGGCCGCCAACATCCAGAAGTCGCTTAGTCGAGCTACACACACTGTTCCGGAAACAAAGAGGAGAAACTCACTCCCAACCCAGATCCAGGATCTCATACAGCGTACCCGCCAACTGAGGCGGCGGTGGCGGCTGACTAGATGCCCTTCCCTAAAGACCCTAATAGAAAAGGCCTAAGAAGAAGCCGTTGCAGCCGAACCCATGGGACGACGCCGAGTACACAGCAGCAGCCAGCGAACACTTGGAGAGATACTTCACCCCACCCATCGAGACCCGCCATGACAACCCGTTATCGTCTCGCCCAGCGAAGTGGAAAGGGAGCTAAAGAGATCTAACCCAAAGAAAACACCTGGCGTCGACACGATCCCGAACATGGCCCTCTTGCGACATCTACCGCGATGGACCACCGCGGCGATGACTAGAATCTTAAACGGAGTCACGCGCACCGGCCATTTCCCGACGGCCTGGAAGCTCGGTCGGTTGATAATGATACCGAAGCTTGGGAAGAATCTACAGAAACCGGAGAGTCATCGACCGATCGCGCTCCTCAGCACCATTGCCAAGGTGTTCAAAAGGTTAATGCTAAAACATCTGCAACCAAACATAGCACCGCGCCACGAACAGTTCGGCTTTCGTAGAGCGCGCTCCAGAACCCTGCAGCTAACGAGAGTGCTTCACTTCCTGGCCGAGCCGAGAAACATGAAGGAGCAAGCAGCTGCTGTATTGCTGGATATTGAAAAGGCGTTCGACAGGGTATGGCATGAGTGGCTGCTATTCAAACTATCTGCGTTACCAGCTCCGCGCTCTGGCCTCCTTCCTAAATGACAGAAGACACGTCGTGACGGTGGAAGATGCTACCTCAACGGAGTGCCACATCCTAGCGGGCGTCCCACACCGAAGCTGTCTGTCACTGGCCCTTTATGTTCTCTTCATCGACGACTCTCCGGTGATCGGTGACGTCCAACTGGGACTTTTCGCCGACGACGCAGCTCACGCAGCCTACTTCACTTCGTCGATGAATATCACCCACGCGACGAAAAAGTGAGCTGGTGCTTCCCTAGGGCTAGGGACTCCCCGACGCCTGTTAATCTGGCAGACAGGAACCACCGGTAGGTTTTTAAAGGGTATGCCTTCCTGTGAGGAGAGTCCTACATAACCGTCGCGTCGTCCCCAAGACGTGGCGGTTAGGGATTGCAATTGCTGGATCCAGCATCCAGCAATCCAGCTGGATCCAGCGGCTTTTTAAACATGCTGGATCCAGCGTACAGTGCTGGATCCAGCGATGCGGATCCGCAAACGCAAATTTCTATTGTTTAGCTTTGAGTTTCCGCCATTTTCAAAACTATTGTGCTACTCTCATGGTATCCATCGGCTGTGGTGGACGTGCTATACAAGAAGAAACCTCATAACTTTATAAGGTAGTAAAAAAACAGCAATAGATGAAAGTGACATAACGCGAAGACGATGCAGATTTAGAGACAGAGATGAACGATAGATTCGCAGTTACTGTCGAACCAACATTAGTGGACTCCGTTCAATTAATCCCACGGTACAGCGCACTGCTCATGAAAGTACTTACGCTAAGTTGTAAGACTTAAAAAAAATCATACACATAATTTTGATACAAAAAATAGATTGAAGATAAAATAGTATACAATAGTTATTACATTACATTACGGTCCTTTTTGTAGTTAATTTTATAAAAATTTGTAAGACTTGCTACTGATTAGCCGTCCTATCATTAAATAATAATCGTAATAAAATAGAACGGTTGGGAAATATTTGGAAAGATCAAAGGATTACCAAAAAGACTTAAGTCAGTTTGATGAAGTGTCTCATATTCCCAATTTTTCTTTATGGAGCCGAAACTTGGGCTTTGAGGCTACAGGATCGACGCAAAATTGACGCCCAAAATGTGGTGTTGAAGACGCCTCCTAAAGATTCCCTGGACGGCATTTCGCACGAATGTTTCTATTTTTAAAGAACTGGACATTAAAGAGCGACTTTCGTCAACTGTGCAACTGTGAATAATTATATTTTTGGTTACATCTTGAGGAATGAGAACTCCATGGAGAGGCCGGTGGTTCAGGACCAGGTGGAAGGTAAAAGAGCCCGAGGCCGATCACCGACTCTTTGGACCGACTGTTTTAAAAAAACAACTGATTCCACCTTGGTCCAGTGTACTCGTGATGCTTCTAACCGGCAGAAGTGGAAGCAAATTGCTAAAAGAGCAATCCTCGGAAAAGAAGATCCACCTAACACCGCTCCATGTACCTACCTCGTCTGCGCAACCATGGCCACTCTGACAAGAGTGAACGACTAAGAAGAGTAATAAGCTAATAAAATATTGCTTACTCTTAGAAATATTATCTAAAATGTTAAATGAGGTTATATGTGTTTTAATTTTAAGTTGATAATTTTGATTTTAAATGATTAAGAAACCAAAGCAAATTGATACATAAAAAACCGTGAAACATTCATAGATTATCGTAAGAAGTAGAAATTAAGAGTAAAAGTCTTAAAAATGTCGTATTTTTTCTTCGTTCCGCATTTTGCTGGATCCGCGCTGGATCCAGCTGGAAAAAAAAAATATATATTATGCCTCTTTCTAAAATATGCTATGTAAGTATGTAATGCAAAATGTTTTACCATCGGGGTTAATCGGAATACCAAAACTCTCGTCACATCAATCACTAATAGGATTTCAGTATTCAATTCTATTTTTTAGGGTTCTGTACACAAAGGGTGAAAACGGGGCCCTATTGCTATGACTTCGCTGTCCGTCCGTCTGTCCGTCTGTCACCAGGCTGTATCTCACTAACCATGCTGATAGACTGTATAAATTTTCACATATTATGTATTTCTATTTCTGCTGTAACAACAAATCCTAAAAACAAAGTAAGAAATATTATTTACTCATATAGGTATGCCGTGATTTTTTTTATGTTTTGGGACAATATAAATGAAGGTAAGAGATAGCATGAGATATTCACAGAATAATAAAAATTAACCCCCCGTGTGTGCCCCGTGTGGTGCCAGGTTAGAATAGCACTACCCCATTTCTTCCCGTGGGTGTCGTAAGAGTCGACTCTGGGAAAGGGTTAGTGTATTGTGGGCGATGGGCTAGCAACCTGTCACTGCAATATCACGTTTGACCATCTGGTTACCCTGCTGAAATTGCTAAACGTGGCACTGGATTTTCGAATTCACGTGCTCTGCCTACCCCTCTTGGGAATACAGGCGTGAGTATATGTATGTATGTATGTAATAAAAAATAATTCAAAAAACTTAAAGTAAACAAACTTTATGTCAGATTTGACAGGTTAAGAACGTTTTTTTTTTACGAACTTTTTTCGGATGTTCAAATAGTTTAGCAAAGGAAGGAAAAAAATTGGATAGAATATTGCGATCCTTAAAAAAGATTTAAAAATATCACGGGGCCTGAAACGCGCGAGTGACACGAGTTCTTGATAGCGTTTTTAGGCTGTAATTTTCTTAGCACGTGGCAAACGTCATTCCTACTTTACAAATTGATGTGGTCAAACAGAACGAACGCACCGGAAAATTATACTGAAACTTTTCCAGCTGTCCATCCCTAAAAGCCTTGCTTATTGAAAATCAATGTTAACCGAAGTTAGCAAAAGCAGTGCTTAGCTTATCTACTGATTTTAAAGTCAAATTCTTAATCCGGCGAAGTATTCGGCTCACGTCTCTAGCCAGCCTGTTTTGCTTTGCAAATACGAGCCGCGGCAGGGTTAAGATTTTGTTTATTATACAATTACGTTTAACAGTTCTGTGCGGGTAACGGGTTTCTCGTTCGTCCGATTGGTCGAACATTCGCCCTGAATGGTTAGCACAGCAAGGTGCGAGTAGAGAAACGCGTGAGATAGCCTATTGTTACTGTCTAATTAGAGAAGTCAGAAAATGACGGGTAGACTATCCCGCGTGCGAAGCGACTAGAGCGTGTTGCCGTGCTAAGCCTACTAATGATATTTAACTGACAAGTGTGTCTGACGATCAATCGGTATATTAGGGTTGGGTTTCCCATTTGGCCGATTGGTCAATCACCCAATGGGATTTGTTTTTCCCTAGTACACGATGCCTTTTCAGATTATCACGTCAAATGGGATACAAATGTCTCACTGGAACTAATCATTGAACAAACAGAAAACATGATTTTCCATTTTGTTAATCATAATGGCGAATGGGAATAAAGGCTAACTTCATCGATTGATCGGTCGAATAATCGGCGAATGGGAAACACCGTTACAAGGACAGGTGCCGGGTTAAAAGGTGTGGTTTTACTTAAAGCTTGATCATCTAAGTTTGAACGATGCCCTCTAAAGCAGAGTCGGGTTTAAATCCTAGCTCGCATGTCGGGCATTGTTTAAGAATTAAGATGAAATTATCATGTTCTATTTAAAAAAATGCATGCAAATCCGAAACCATTCAACTTTGACTACGAAATTCTTAATCCGCTTTAAGCCTGCGTGAAATTACAGCCCAAGCGCTCTTAAACAGAGAGGAGTCCTTTGGCCAGTAGTGGGATGAAATATGGGTTCTTACACTCCTGGACTGACCTCGCTTTTTTGTATGTTCATCTTTAGCTATTAAACAATTTATTTGCTCAACATTACGTACAGAAACACTGTCACGTTTCTCTCCCACCGAGTAGGCAGTAACTACTCTATTCCGTTTTCTACGATCCTGACATACCTACCTATTTGCTTCATTCACATTATTTAATCTATTTTACTCTTGACCTTAATATTTTTCAAAACATCCTCACTTTTTTTACTCGGCTTTCAACTCCCAAAAAATCTACTCATACATACATGCATACATACAGTCACGCCTCTTTCCCACAGGGGTAGGCAGAGACCACTTTGTTCCACTTGCTACGATCCTGGCATACTTCTTTTACTTCATCCACATTCATTAGTCTCTTCATACATGCTCGTCGATTTCGGGTACTATTGACCTGACCTGTTTCTAAAACGTCCGCGATTTGGTCACGGAACGTCCGTCTAGGTCTTCCCCTCCCAACACACCCATTCACACTTCCCATATTAATCTGTTTAGTCAATCTTCTTTCATCCATCCTCTCTATATGACCAAAAAATCTACCTAGGTACTCTCCTCATATAAATTATGTTAGTAAATCTTCCCGTGTGGTGCCGGGTTAGAATAGTACCTCCCCCTTTCTTCCTGTGGGTGTCGTAAAAGTCGACGCTGGGAAAGGGTTAGTTAGTGTATTGTGGGCGATGGGCTAGCAACCTTTCACTGCAATATCACGTTTTAAGCATCTAGTTACCCTGAATTTGCTAAACGTGGCACTGGATTTTTGAATTCATGTGCTCTGCCTACCCCTCTTGGGAATACAGGCGTGAGAATATGTATGTGTGTGTATGTGTGTGTGTGTAGTAAATCTTCTGTCATCTATTATGTCTATATGACCAAACTAACTAAACAAGGTTTTCTTTATACTAGTCACTCACGCTAAATACCTCCTTATGCTATTGCAATGTGAGTTGATGAGACTTCAATTTCGTATAGCGTTTATTCTGAGCGTGATACAAATTGGAGCGTATTAAGTTTACTAGCGTCTCTTGAAAATAGCCATTTTAGGAGAGAATTTCTAAACATAGAACGCTGGTTTTCCTTTTAGTCACATTATTAAGTACTGTTGAACGATACCGCGCTTTTCTTTGAAGTGGGTATGTGCTTATTTTGTTACAAAATAAGGGTATTAAGAGGAAATATGCCGGTCGAAGGAATTGAAAAATAGGTATTTGCTAAATCTATTGCTGTCGCGCCGCGACCTGCCCAGACGACGTCGATTGCGATAAGAACAACTACAGATCGGACCGAAAATACCTATAAAAATTATTCAAAAACAACGTTTCGTAGTCCCCTGATTTCTTCTCCAAAACTTAACCGATTAAATATGTTTTTTCATGAAATGTTTAAGAAATGTCATAACTGTGTTTCTATGTTCTTATATTTTGATATAATTGTGTTAAAATTGGTTTCTAGAGGTTTGAACACAACGGAAAAAACTTGCCAATTTTTCATGTTTTTGAAGGTTAATATCTCCTTTAATAGTTCAATAAAGAAAAAAAGGAAAACATAGGAACATGCTAATATATCATTAGATTGTTGATGTAAAAAATCATTGTTCTACGGGTAATATCCAGTGAGGAATCAGGGGACTACGTTTCCATACAAAATGTGACCGCTCCATTTCCTCTTAATAGATACATTTGTCACTCCTGCTTTGCCAAATGGCGTAGGTGTCTACGTGGACAAAACCATTATTTCACTATTCTACTTCTAGCGCATTTTTGTGTTTTGATGAGGTTTTGATTTAAGAGGTAGTAATGTAGTAAACAGCATTATTTATTTCATACCTCGCCTAAAACATTACAACAAACAAATCGACCTTTACATCAACGATTTACCGTTCCGCTCATTCTTTCCCGTCGCAAGCGTTGTATTTCCAGAACGAAATTCCCTTGATTAGTATGCTCAAGAAATAAAAACGCTCCCATGGGGGCAAATAACTGTCGCCGGGCAAACTATTTACCATTACCCTCGGTGGAAATAAATGATAATTAAATTAATGGCCGACCCTCATTGGTATGCGCGACGCGGGCGGGAATTAGGTACCTACTTCTTATTTGCCCCTTGTCTTGGCTTTAACGTTAATCTAAGTAAGCCTGTACATTCCTGCCTGAAATCTATAAAGGTGAGGTATCTGTCTTGGGGAATAAAGCTGTAGATGTAAAAAGGTGGCGTCATTTGTTTTGGTTTGATCTATGATTGTTCTGCTCTCTATGCCGATTTTATGGCTGCAGAAGTACCTACCGATAAAAATCGATGTCAATGATGTTGTTGCTGTTAAATTACATCGGTGATTTATTTGCTCTTTAAAGTAAGCTTTTCGTGTTTTTACGCGATCTCCGATGTTTTGTTTGTGGTCTTTTACCTATAATAATTATTGTTTTAATATAATCTGTAACGTCTAACGTTCTTTTCTATTCTATTGATAGTGCAAGTCTACTTAAAATGTTTTAATAAGAAGGACTACTGTGTTGGAAACACATGTACATTTTTGCATATCAGTGTAAAAGTCGTGAAAAAACTATAAACAAAAAAGTAATGACTAGAAAAGATTGAATTTGCTCACAATATCTCTAATTAGTTGAACACGGCTTACGAAACAAATTCACTAAAATCCACGTTATACTCACTTATTCATTGGCGTAAGAACAAACAAAAGCACAACCAAAATACTTTAAATCCGGCAAGCAATTTCGCCAACTTAAGTATACACGTAAAACAACGTATTTCATCTCAAGGGAGGAATTTCATAAAAAGTTTGGCGACGCAACAAGTCCGTGCGGGGACAAAATGGCGAGCAAATAATAAGTTGGGTGTAAGGGTGTGTACACGCGAGCTGTGATGTGTGATGTGATATAACAATGCGGTGGAGTTGTTTACATACGGTTGAATGTACTCGTAGCCTTAGGAACTGAGTACATGGGAATGTTTGAGACTTCTGTATTGTTTGGTGAGTTAGCAGGTATTCAACGTACTTTGAGAGGTACGAACTATACCCGGAGTTTCTAAATAGAATCAGAAATGAGGAAGCACTTAAGTTCTCTGTGTGTACACCTCTCCATTTCTTCTGTGGATTTCGTAAGAATCGACTAGGGAAATACGTTAAGGTATGATTTTAAGCGAGAGGCTTTCATCCGTGTGGTGCCGGGTTAGAATAGTAGACCCTTTCTTCCCGTGCGTGTCGTAAGAGGCGACTCTGGGAAAGGGTTAGGGTATTGTAGGCGATGGGCTAGCAACCTGTCACCTGTGTGTGTGTTTGTTTTACCATCTGATTACCCTGAAATTGCTAAACGTGGCACTGGATTTTCGTATTCATGTGCTCTACCTACCCCTGTTGGGAATACGGTCGTGAGAATGTGTGAATGTGTGTGTGTGTGTGTGCTTTCATCTGTTTTTAAAACGAAAATTATACTAGACGTGGCTTCGACACGTGCGCTTCCTCGTCGAGAACGATTAAGAGCGGGAATAGAAATGATTTCTAGATTAAAAGGTTTCATTCTAATAAGTCTGTCAGTTAGATTATGGAAAATTAGGAAACACGTAGTGGTTGTCAAAAATAATTAAACATCGAAAAAGGTAGATCATCAAACTTTCGGAGCCGGGTGGAGTTGGACTTGTGACGTCACGCGTTGGTAAAAACTGTGCCACATAGTGATGTTACACGAAATTTTCAACTACACAATTTAAAATCTTACTGACAAACTTAATATAATGCCTTTTGCTATCTTTCCAATGATGAAAAACCCTTTCTTATTGTTTTTGATGCTTCACTTTTAATACTTTGTAACTTATCTAACCTTGTCTTTTTTACACGAGCGTCATAACCTAGTAAACAGTAGTACGTTGACGGCCTATATCACCGCCATGTATCATACACACATGATAAAAAATTAGGCCTGTAATTCATGGTTATTCAAGTGTAATCGTAGTCAAACCCACAACGAGATAGCCGAGGATAATCTATTCCAATTCACTCTAAGCGTCCATTCATAAATACTAATGTAGCGAAAATTAGCACAGCCCATAGCCACAATACACGATACACAACGGTTATACCGCTCTACTACGCCATGTATATGTGTATGAACACGTCAAGCAGCGAGCAATGATTTGCAAGTCGGAACAGTCTCCGCGTTGCTTTGAATATTTTGTGATTGGTGATTTGACTTTAAAATACCCACCGCTTATCAAGTGCCGCTTGCTTCGGTTTCGACTCGCCTCACTTGTTTTGTATTGAATCGGAACTAGGTTTTTAATAGGGTCGTAACCTAAATTCGAAATGGGAAAGCTAGGCGTTTTTGAAGTTATCTGAGCTGTGTTTTAGTATGAATGGGCTGAGAGAGTCGATGTTGACTAACGAAGTTACCGGAAACAAACCGCTTTCGTAGACAGCCTTATTCATTTTTAGAAGCTTTTATTTTGTATCAACATTTTAGAAAATTTGTAGGTACTATTTTTCAACATGCACTCTTCATAAAAAAACTTACGGTAGCAAATACCCCACCGCTCCTTGCATATTTCCCGAATTTCCGGGAAAACTCCCGAGTAGTATCTCGTGTAATGGACTCTCCCTTTGTGCACCGTTTTAGGCGGCTTCTTAATATTTTCCTTCCCCAAAAGGAAGTATAAGACCGTCTTAGAGCCCTTTTTGCTTCTTGCGTCACTTGCATTAAAGTATATGCATATGAAAGACATGTACCGTAAAATGGGTGAGTAGGAATTATTAGGGAAGTTGTGTTGTGAATGGAGAAAAAGTAACATACATACATACATATTCTCACGCCTTTATTCCCAAGAGGGGTAGGCAGAGCACATGAATTCAAAATTCCAGTGCCACGTTTAGCAATTTCAGGGTAACCAGATGGTTAAACGTGATATTGCAGTGACAGGTTGCTAGCCCATCGCTTACAATACTCTAACCCTTTCCCAGAGTCGACTCTTACGACACCCACGGGAAGAAAGGGGGAGGTGCTATTCTAACCCGGCACCACACAGGGAAAAAAAAGTAAAGTAGAAAAAGTATGTTATAATATCATTAGACAGTTTACACCGATGACATTAGGCAATTTAATGCCTTTGCTATGAAAATTTGCTCCGAGTGCAGAGAATGCAGAATTTACTGAATTTTCCGTCCAAAACGGCGCACCATTTTGAACAAACATTGCTAAGATCATTCCCTCATGCAAAAGCAAAAGCTGCACAAGCTTTTAAGCTCACGGATTCCAGCGGCTCTGTGTTTCGGTTTTTGTGCAAAAATACAAACAAATAAACAGGATGCCTTAATCTGTACGTACACACGTGTTTATTAACAACGCAACACTCATCCTTGCCACAAACATGAAAAGATCACGCCTGTATTCTCCAATAGAATAGGTAAATCTAAACGTTACGTATCGCAAAACCGGGAATGTTTTACGTTTCGTAGCCACTTTTATCATAATTTTAGTTTTAAACGTCGAGGAAACAAGCATAATAATGACAGATTGTTAGCTTGTCGCCTAAGACATATCTTAACCTATTTCCCTAGTCCCCTCTTACGACATCTACGGAAGAAATGGTGAGGTGTTATTGTAAACCTGACACCTCATGGCAAAAAAGGATTTAAAGTTGTACTTATTGATTTAGTTTGTCATTATTTTATTGTGTAAGTATCTACTATTGTACACATAATATAAATTCATATTCAATATCACTTTTTACTATCTGATTACCCTGGAATTGCTAACAGTTTCCATTCACACTTTTTATTGCTCCGCAGACTCGATCGCACAAAAGTCTGTCGTGTGCGCTGCGCCTAAACATGGCACTGGATTTTTGAATTCATGTGGACTGCCTACCCCTCTTGGGGATACGGGCGTGAGGATGTGTGTGTGTGTGTGTAAAAGTATATACAGAAAATGGTAATCGCTTTTTTAACAATAGGCATACATAAAAGCGCCCTTTGCCTAAAATATTACAGAATAAGCTTAATAACCCATATAGGCAGCGAACACTTGTGCGCGCGCCTGTCCCGCGGGACGTACAGTTCGCAACAAAAGTGGAATGATTCATAAATCTCAGTTATTGTTCGGAGTGTTCGGACTCGCGTCGGCTTGGTGGATTAGGGGATGATCGAATTAGAGTACCTTTAATATGTGTGTAGTAACAAGCTTTTAATTTAGTTTCACCTGTCCAGATGTTTCATCATCATCACAAACACACACATACATATTCTCACGCCTGTATTCCCAAGAGGGATAGGCAGAGCACATGAATTCAAAAATCCAGTGCCACGTTTAGCAATTTCAGGGTAACCAGATGGTACAACGTGATAATGCAGTGACAGGTTGCTGGCCCATCGCGCACAATACACTAACCCTTTCCCAGAGTCGACTCTTACGACACCCACGGGAAGAAAGGGGGAGGTGCAATTCAAACCCAGCACCACACGGGTCATCATCACCATCCAGCCTTACTACTAGGCTTAGGACTTTTGGATGCCTAGAATCCATGGAGTCTTATATATCTTAAATATTTTTTAACAACGTCAAATTAAAGTGTAAAAATAAGTGTCATGATTTATGCGGATATAACAGTAACTAATTAATTTTATCATAACACCACACAAGTTACAGTACCTCATCGGAGTTTCAATAGTGCCGAATAAAACATACCTACTAGCTGCGAGAAGATATTTTAGTTTTAATTCATCATCATCATCCAGCCTATATACGTCCCACTGAAGGGCACAGGCCCCCTCTCAGTATGAGAGGGCTTGGGCTATAGTTAGTGTTAATTAATTAAAGTAAATTATTATTATGTTTAGGCTAATACACATTTTACTGGACAATTTTTTAGACTTAGTAAAATCTTATTAGAATTTTAGCATAAATGGCGACTCCATGGATTCTAGAACCACGGCGAGCATCCAAAAGTCCTAAGCCTACTTATTACCTACGTCCCACTGCTAGGATAAGGTAGGTAAAACACTGGGCGCAATGATCTGAAAAGCGATGAAAAATTTGTCTCCCTCAAGGTCATTAATGAAAATTTTCAGGAAATATTTTACAGGGGTTTTTAAGGCCGGTCACATACATACGGAATTTTTCTGATTCGGAATCCCGAATCGGAAAATCGAACGCAGTCAATCCATACAAAATCTATGGACCGCCACACACATTCGTAAGCTTTCCGTTCGGAATTCCGAACGGAATTTTTCCGAATGTGTGTGGCGGTCCATTGATTTTGTATGGATTGACTGCGTTCGGAAAGTCCGATTCGGGATTCCGAACGGAAAAATTCCGAATGTATGTGACCGGCCTAAACGCTACTGGATGAAATATTTACGGTCAATTTCCGGCCACCCTGTATAATAAAATAAAAATGTAGGTAGATACTTGTCTTAAGAGGATAGGAGTCGCGCCACTTCTCCATACAAACGTAGTCCCCGGTTTTCTCCGTGAATAATGACATTAGAGCAAAATAAAATTTTACATTATATTTGTATCTGTTGTGGCTATGCTCCTACGATTTGCTTCTATCGATATTCCAAATAAAAATAAAAAAAATGAAAATCGATAAAAGCAAATCGTAGGGGCATAGCCACAACAGATACAAATTTAATGAAAAAAAAAATTTTGCTCTAATGTCATTATTCACGGAGAAAACAGAGGACTACATTTTTATGGAGAAGTGGCGCGACTCCTATCCTCTTAATTCGATGACAATGTAATAATCCGGTATAATCCTGGCGACCCGGCCTCTCCAAAACTTTACAATTTATACTACTACTACCTATAAAGCATATTGAAATTGGGGTACCAAAACAATTATCCGTCTTTCCGGGTGAAGGCGCCGGGTGTCTTAACCGGAATGCGACCCGGGTCAGTCCCAATTAAACTGTCGATCCGGGGAAAAGAATCAATCCTCCCACCGACAGCCGACGTCGGCTCGTCGAATAAATAAAAATATTTCACTTCTCTTGCCTAAAAAGTTTTTACGCTGTGTGTACTCGAACTAAAGTCGGTTTTTATGCGCATAAAATAAACTCTTCGATGAGGACATGGTTCAACAGTCATACAAACAACTTAACTACAGACATACATACATCTCGCCTGTATTTCTTAATGGGGTAGGCAGAGCGCACGAAACGGTACACAGACAAAACGATGACCATTTCACGTTTTGTGGCCACTTTTAGCATAATATTTTTAAGGGTTTAGGTGGCAGGTACAATAGTGACAGGTTGCTAGCCTGTCGCCTAAAGTATACCTTAACCTATGTCCTTAGTCGCCTCGTACGACATCCACGGAAGAAATGGAGAGGTGTTATTCTAAACCCGACACCAACGGGTTTATTTTATTAGTTGGTACATCTTAACTTAAATCTTAAAACACATGCCAGAAGTAGCTTTCTAAGAAACTTGAAATGGCTATGGATTTTTCTATGAAACATTTTGTGTGCTCAGTTAACCCCTTTTGGGATTACAGGCGTGATGGTGTGTGTGTGTGTGTGTGTGTGTGTGTGTGTGTTATTTCGTCTATTTAATATATTACGAGGCAGCACAGTTTGGACGAGCTGTGCATACGGTAGGATTCCTAATAAGGCCTTTGTGGGTCCCAGCGCGATTTGGCATGAAAATAGAACTCTTTGTATGTATGTACATACATACATACAAAGAGTTCTATTCTAAAGAGTTCTATTCTAAAGAGTTCTATTCTAAAGAGTTCTATTCTAAAGAGTTCTATTCTAAAGAGTTCTATTATAAAGAGTTCATACATACATATGTATGTAACTCTTTATTGTGCAAAATAAACATGACAAAATAACAAGAACAAAACAAAACACAAGTAGAAACGCGAACTTCTCCCTTAAGTGATCTCTTCCTTAAATCTCTATATCTCTTTTTTAATCTTTGTATGTATTTGATGCAAAAAAATCGCCACATGCCAGTTGAATTGTCGTACAAACTACACACATATTAACTATTGATATGAAGGGCTACGAATTAGTCCGAAACATGTCGAGCTAATCTCGATGTAAAAACGTGAGTTATCCGTTTATTATTCAACTTAAAAAAAAAATCTTTCTTTCTTTTTAAGGCTGCCTGTGATTCCACTATAATCTCATTTGGAACATTAACCATCTTTCCCTAATCGAGTAATAAGACATCCAATAAACTTAGTTAGGCCGTGATTCCGATGGCGATCGGAAAGAATATTATGCAAACGCCAGATGTTGAATCAATAAACCCGCGCCTTTCTAAAAATATTTACACAAATACAGAACCACTGGAAGGTTCTGGACGGAATCCAAAAATATTCTATCTAATTATTCATGGTTAGGTTCAGGTATGCTTTAGGCGACAGGCTAGCAACCTGTCACTATTCTACCTCTTCCATCTTTGCAAACCTAAAACTATACTAGAAGTGGTTGCAAAGCGTGATAGTCATAATCTCATAATCATGGTTTTGTCTATGTCGCGTTTCGTGTGCTCTGCCTACCCCATTTGGGAACACAGGCGTGATTGTATGTATGTATGTTATACAGGGTGGTCTGAATTTTACCGTAAATATTTTAACCAGTCGGCTAATGCGCGTGAAAACCTCCTGCGAAGTTTTTTTCATGTGAAAAAAAACTACGAAAGACTGGAAATGTTGTCCAGTCTTTTGTACCGCGGTTCTTAGTCAACCGCCTAGCATCACAATATCGAGCAGCACAATATAAATTAGGCATAACACAGAGCGCATTGACCTAAAGAGCGATGAAAGCTATTTTGGTTCAAAAACATGTGAACATCGAAACTTTCATCACCATTTCAGCCGTAAGACGTCCACCGCTGAACATAAACCTCCCCTTTAGACTTCCATGAATACCTGTTGGAAGCGACCTGCATCTAGCATTTTCTGGCGACCTTTATCAAGTCGTCTGTCCATCTTGTATGTGGCTTGCTTGCTTGCCCGTGGTCTCCGCTTAAGCGCTTTTCGACCCCATTGGCCATTCGCTTTTCGTGAAATGTGGCCTGCCAATTGCCACTTCAACTTCTTAATCCGGTGGGTTACATCAATGACTTTAGTTTGTCTATGTATCACAAAACTCGGAGTGAAACTTTATAGTTTCAATCATTGAAAGACGCTTTAAAACCTCATGGGCCACGATTTTAGGCCAACCAAGAAACATTTCCACGTTTTCAGTTTCGCTGTTCGATCCCTTCCTAAATTACCTTATTCATTTAACGGCAACACCCTGTACCAGATGGGAATTTATTTGATTTTTCCAAGCCTCCCTAATCGCGGCCCGATCCCGTAAGACTATAAATTGTATGAAAAGTTTGTATATACGAATTAAAATGATGCTGACCTGTATATCAGTGGGAAGTATTTATAAACTTGAGGCTTGAAACAGCTAACGACTTCCGATCTGAAGAGAAACTTTGTTAATATGAGAAGTGACAAAGAAAATTGATTATGATACGCGATAGGATAGGTGATGTCGGGCTTAGGGCAGAAAATTAAACAAACCATCACGCCTATTTTCCCAAAAAGGGTAAGCAGAGCACACAAAACGCTACATAGACAAAACCATGGCTATGTCACGCTTCGTGGCCATTTCTAGCATATTTAAAAATAAAATATATATACCTACATACATATAATCACGCCTGTATTTCCAAACGGGGTAGACAGAGCACATAAGACCATAACTAGTAGAAATTAAGTACTGAATTAAATTGGACTTATAATCAACTCACGTTGAAGTTGATGTCAAAACTGTGATCTGGACGGATAGACAGACAAGAGCAATCCACAAAGGTTCTGTTTTTGCTATTAGGCTACGGAACCCTAAAAAAGTGTTCCGTTTGCGATTTCTCCGCGCGTCGAAGGTATGATGGGAGGCTATCAGCTGAGCCGATTACACAGGTTATTTATGGTACGTCTGACCCCCGGTTACCTTATTTATCTGGTCGACCTATCAATATTATTTATGGCACTATAAATAAAATCTGTGGATAATATACTCCGTTTCATTTAAGTAATAAAGAAATAAAAATATTTTGAGGTCTCCCAACCATCACCAAACAAAAATTAAGAAAATCCTAAAACTATAAAGGGAAGTCTTGGTGACACAAGAGCACCGAAAAAGGGATCTTTGCTCAGCATGAGTTGCTACATCAGTAAGATGTCGGGATAACATCTCTCCATTTCTTCCGTGGACGTCGTAAAGAGGCGACTAACGATATAGGTTAAGGGCTATTTTAACAGGCTAGCAACCTGTCACTATTGTACTTGCCGCCTTAAAACCAAAAAATATATGCTAGAAGTGGCCAGTGTAGTGTCTATGTAGCGATTTGTGTGGTCTTCCTACCCCATTTGGGAATACAGGCGTGATTTATGTATGTATGTATGAAATATAGTTGTGTATGTATGTATGTATTATTACTACTATAAACAAATACAAACATTATTTAGAAACAAGTTTATTACAAAAACTTACATAGAAACAAGATGAATTACAATACAAATGTCACAGAAGTTAAAAATCAAATATTCCGAATTCAGATACAGAAAATAGTCGTCGTTATTCGTATATAAAATAGTTACGTTTTTAGTAGATTGAAGAAAAAAAACAAACTTGTAAATAAATTGACCCGGGTGGGCCAATACTCGTACATATAGGAAGTGCCCAATCTTAACTTCTGGGGGTCATCTCGCAAATAAAAGGCTTCGTATCGAAACAGTTCTGCGTCTTCGTAAACAGCCCGTCTCTCTGGTAGCCATCATTGTAGGTAAAGGAGAACACGGTACCACAATCGCGCACAGTATCGTCGTTTAAGTTGTTTGGCCAGCTGCTGTAAAATTTGTCGTCGAATTTTTGACCTGAAACATAGATATAAAATATCAACTTGACGTCAGGATTCCCTAATGCAGCCATTCTCAAAGTGTGTTCCGCGGAACCCCAGGGTTCCATGATACCCCTGAAGGGGTGCCAAGAATTTAGAAAAAAAACAAAACGCCAATCTCGGTTCGAAAGTTTTGACGCGGCGAATACATGGACGGACGGGTGGATAAAGAATACTTTTAAAAACTGTTGTTTTTTTGTATGGTTCCATCAAGTATTTCGCTTTGCAAAAGGGTTCCGTCACCTAAAAAGTTTGAGAACCGCTGCCCTAATGGAGTAGACAGAGTACACAGACACAACAGAAAAAAAAACTCAAAAAGGCGTTTGCAGTTTTAGTCAAGTTGCACAGCATCAGAACTGCCCTGGGACTGCTACTTTGCAGCTGGACTGCAGTTGAATGCTGTCCGTATGTAGGTACAAGCCCTAAACTGCCAATAACTGTGAAGCATAGAGGACAGACCCACTAGAGAGTCAGTGTCATTGGATTTGTTCGAAGACAATTCCGCCAAGGCGATCGCTGTGCTCTTATTGGCCGGGCTGATATCATGCGTAACGTTAGTGGCTTTCGACTATGGTTATTGCCTCTGTACAGTCAACCAATTTGATTCCTAGGCCACTATAGAACTTTGTCGCATTGACTATAGATAATGACAACGTCAGTGCGGTTCAAACAATTATCATCTCTCCAATAACAATAATGAAATTTAATCGTAAAGAGTTTAAACGTTTTAGCTCCATGACATGAAATTAAAAAGAAAGTTTGCCAGACAGACAGTAACAATTCCATTTAACCTTCTTTTATACGCAAGTGTGACAGAGAAACAAATAGACGATACTCTTTCAGTGAAGTTTTGTCAGAAAAGTATTTTTAGTTTTCATCCCGATATCTATGACATGAAAGTTATTGATACCTAAACAAACTCTTTTTCTATTGGTTATCGATGACACATTTTTGAAAAAGTTAAGATGTCATCACGACATGCGTAATGCAACAATCAATGTCATAGAAGATAAACAAATAAATTTATTACGACATGGTTCTAGAGTGGCCTAGGAATCAAATTGGTTGACTGTACAGTTTCTGTGACAGTTTGTAAGTGGCAAAACACTAACTGTTTGTGAGACTGGGTGGCCATCATTGTTTCTCTATTGGGTATGTCCTAGAGGACAGCATAGATGCTGTAAAGTAAAGTTGCTGTTTATGTAAAGTAATGTACCTATAGTAAAGTATAATGTAAATATTGTCACTATGTAAAGAGTCCATTACTTACCTTTGACAGTATACAAATCATTATCAGGGAACAACCTCCGGAAACCAACGAAGTAATCTTCAGTATTTGGCAACATTTTTCTGATGCTTTCCGCTTCAGTGGAATCTTCGATCACCGCCAATACCCCTCCCTCTACGAAACAGGTCTGCATCGCTTCATTCCACGCTTTCTTCCTCTGATTAATTTTGTAACACTTCTTAAGACTCTCGAAGTAAACATATCCTACGGGAATACAAAAAATCATCCACTGCTATTTACAAAGTATAAAGGAAACTTCAAGTAGGTAAAAAATAGAGTGCCATATGCGATCAGCAGAATATGCTTATCGTGATAATAAATGTAAAATTATCATTTTGAAAAATGTCAAAGTACATGAAAATCTAACATTACATTAGTTACTACTTAAAATTAAAGTAGAACTGAAAAATAACTTCCAAAAACGGGTTCTTGGGTAAGACTCCCATCACGCAGCCATACGGGAGAGATCATCTAATGTATGTGTAAACACACCGGTATCAACCGTAGGACATCCTTGTATTACGACTTTTTTTTTACACACGAACGGTCTCAAGCCATCAGTTTCACAGCTGCCAATCTTGTAGCTGCCAGTATCTGTATCCATAGTGACACATGTGCTTTTGCCTTGTGAGGAAGTCTGGTCATCATTCGGCAGTGGACTCGGAGTGGGTAATCCTAGGAAAAAAAAATGTCACATAAACTTTTTAATTTTTTTAACGCTTTAATCAACGTGTCAAAACGAATTTAACAAACGCAATCAAGATGTCATTTTATTTCGTGGTTCTTTTGGCTCGTTCTGACACTAACGTATTGTAGTGAAAGTTAGGGATGGCAAACGAATCATAGAAGTAGAATAAATGCGGTAGAAATGAGAGCGTTAAGAAATATGGAAGATAAATCACTGAAAGAAAGAATAAGAAATAGTGTGAAAAGGGAACGAGCTGATGCGAAAGTAGATATAAAAAAGTGGACATATCAACGCATAAAAACACAAATCAGCACTTTAATACACCTTTTTACTGTAAAAATGAAATATTTATTATGAGAATTAAATCCAACAAGTCGCTCAGGGGGAAAGGGAAGCTTGTTTACAAAGAGTTAAAGAAGAGAAAGTAAATAAACCGGCCAAGTGCGAGTCGGACTCGCGCACGTAGGGTTCCGTACCAAAAACTGCAAAAAATCAGAATTTTTGTAT
>BHDV01007889.1:16041-43782 GCA_005406045.1 Adoxophyes honmai
ATTCCGAGATCTCGCGGGATTGACATTTCTAATCCCGCGGGATCTCGAATTTGCAATCTCGAGTCGAGATTGCATTCCCTAGTATAAGCTTCTTGGGTACAATATTTTTTCGTAGTCTATCTGACGGACTAAATAGTTTTTTCTAGTCATCTAGCCTATTTTCAAAGGCAGCTGCGGAGAATATTGTGCAGAATAGCGAATAGGAAGAAACAATAATGGCATAAGTGTCGAATAATCCTGTGTGCGGTTATAGAAGCTACAAATGTACATTAAAAAATGTAAGACTACTTAAATAAAATAAACTGCAGCTGAAAGTTAATGAAAAAAAAACGAAGCCTAAGAAAAAAAGGCCACTAAATTGGCATAGCTGATATGATTCACGAGTGTCCGTAGAATAAGAAAAAATCGTAACTTAGTCAAAAAAAGGTTAGGTTAGGGTACACTTTTTATAGATTCTGCAGCTACTTGTGTATACCCCTGTGAATTATCACCGGAAGGGTCTGTTAATCCTGTGCATAACATAAACTAACAATCATAAATTTGGAACTATATAATATTAAGGAATGCTTTTTCTAGTGTTCACTATACTACGTGTGGTAACGGCTTAGAATAGCACCTCCCCCTTTCTACCCATGGCTGTCGTAAGAGTCGACTCTGGGAAAGGGTTAGTGTATTGTGGGCGATGGGCTAGCAACCTGTCACTGCAATATCACGTTTAACCATCTGGTTATCCTGAAATTGCTAAACGTGGCACTGGATTTTTGAATACATGTGCTCTACCTACCCCTCTTGGGAATACAGGCGTGAGAATATGTATGCACTACTATACCGTGGAGAAATTCATTAGCCCTAAAATCGAGAATCGGGTGTGAATTCGATCTTGCCATGACTGGTCAAGAGAAAGGCAATTTTCATTGAAGTTAGTGAAACTACACTAATAAGGGATCGTTGAGTCACATACCACTGTTCGCAATTTAGACGTGTAATCAATGACCGATGTGACCGACTAGATGTCAGCTATTGGATTAGTATTACGCGACCAAGTTACAAACATAGTTAAGGGGCTCAACAATCCCTGTTCGCGATGGTACATCACGCCTGTTTTCCCAAATGGGGTAGGCAGAGCACACGAAACGCTACATAGACTCATAGAGGTTTAGTTAGATTCACAACAGTGACAGGTTGCTAGCCTGTCGCCTAAAATAAACATTTATCCTAATCCTGAATCGCCTCGAAATCTGAAACGACATCCACGAGAGAAATGGAGAGGTGTTATACCCGACACCGCAGGGAAGACTTTCATAATTTGACATAACGTCTAACGTCATTGGCCTGCAGGCTTGGCTGCGGCATTGTTAAGACGCGGGGTCCGCCAGAGTCAGAGGCCAAAGGCGACGTGCAATTTATTCGACTGTCTCGATCGTTAGTTATCACGCGAGGCACTCCCGCGCATCGTCGATTTATCTTATGTAAGAAGTCATTAGCATTGTAATTGCATTTAATCTTAGTTTCAGCACAGAATAGATAAAGAGAAGGTCTACTCCCGAACATAGACGAAAAATATTTTTCTGTCATCTTTCTAACTTTAGACCTTTCAAGAGGCCTTGGTGGCGGAGAGCACTGAAACTGCGGGGTGGACTTTCCCTGGTTATAATGCAGCCTCTTCAATTCTTTATGTCGTTGCGTGTTTATGACTTAAGATGGAAATGTCTTGTTAAACTACAATAGAAACGTACTTTTTTTGTTAGTTTATGAAAACAAATTGCTATTTTTTCCGCCACTGAAACAACAAAATGTTAAGTAGATATCTGGTCATATTTATAGGCACTAAGGGAGTTGTCAATAAAAAAAGCCATTTCAACTCCGTTGAATTTTGTCTTATGGTCACTCATAAAACGTTCCATAAAATGATAAAACCAACCAATAAATCGTCATCTCGTGTCATTATCATTACCATAACGAAGCAAGTCACAGTCGGCAGGTGGCTGGAATTCGTCAACAACTGATAATCATCTTAACACACAAACATCATCGCCTTAATTGCGGAAAGTGAAAAGTGAAACGACATTTCCGAGGCAGCTGTGAAACTGTTCCTTTTACTTTTGATATGTAGCTATGCTAGTGATATTATGAGAAGTTTATCATTACCATTAGAGATTGATTGAATATGTCTGGAATTAATGTTGTGCTCGGAAGGAAATGAGTGCAAAATTTCCGCCTCAATATTGATCATACTCTGTCGAAATATGCGTTTAAAAGTTTCTGAAATATATTACAGTTCCTAAAAAATTAGAATTATGTTAAATTTTTGTGATATAGGGACATGTTCGCATCAAAATTTAAACGTTTTAAGAGGGTGCACACAAAATTCGGTGATTTTGATGATTTTCAAATGCTTTAGAAAGCTATAAATCCTTAAGTTTTTAAAGAAAAACTACTGTAACATATAAATCAACTCTTTTTCTAGGGATTAACGGAAAGAAATATTTTATTAGCAACACAGATTTCTTTTACTTAGCCAATTTGTTGAAGGGTTTTCACAAAAATACGCGTCAGAGCTGTCTTTCACTTGAAAATTTTCCATTAAAATTTACCATAAACGATATAAACTAGTTATTATCTGATAGACAATATAGTCTACTGGGGATTAACGGAGAGACATGCATCAAATTATTGGTTTTTATTATTCAAATATCATTGTACATAATTTCAAAGTTGAACTATTACTTTATTTTTTTTCTCATTGATTTTATTATAATTACAAATGAAACAATTTTATTGTGAATTTACAGAATATGTTTAGTCTAACCATATTTTTTTCATGGCTAAATATGAGTTAATTTATTTTTCACGATTTTTTAAACATTGGTCCAAAACCACTAAGGTCAGGTGGGGGAAGAGAAACGCAGGGATAAGAGGGCTCTACAGACCATAATCACTCATAACTCGACGAGTTATGGTCTGTGGTGCCTCTTACCCCTGCCCTGCCCCTGAATTTCTCTTCCCCGCCTGATCTGATAATTACGTTCGTAAAAAATGTGTGCGCCCTCTTAAGAAGAAATCTGTCGTATTTTTAATTAACTAGGTACTCAACTCACAGTCTCAGTACATAGGCAGATGAAACATACTCGCACAGCCCAGCGGGAGTAGTTTTCCCTTCCCTGACCACAGTGAAGTGACTAGCCATTCGCAATTTTGCAGTTCTTTCGCTATACAGCCCTATCTTTATCAAAGCTAGACGTGGTTTATCGTGGAATTTACCACTGCAACATTAATCGTTAGTAAATAATATTATCGATGACTATAACGAATCAGTGCAATATGTTGCGAACAGTCTGGGGCAATATGTCGGTATAAAATGGGGGCAGGGCGGAAGTGTGGACAAGTTGTACTTCGGTCATCGGTCAAGATGACTTCTAAGGCGACACTCCTGCTTTTGGCAGTAGTAGTCCAGGTAAGCTTTTCTACTTTTACTAATGCATTCTTCTATTCTGATAAACCGACGCGGTTAAGGTCCTGTGGAGTCACGTTGGTTGGGAGAAGGGAAAGGATTTGCATGATTTATTGAATATTTTTTAACCATAATGTTGCCACTAATTCCGATGTCTGTTTAACAGGTAGCCTTAGGGCACTACTACTCCAACCCCTGCAACTGCGGCGCGCCGGCCCCTTCATACGCTTCGGCGTCCCCCTGCTCGTGCTCGCCCCCTCCACCCCCCTGCTCTTGCAGCCCTCCGCCCCCCTGCTCTTGCAGTCCCCAGCCCCCCACTTGCAATCCACCCCCTCAATGCAGCTGTCAAGGACCCACTTGTACATGTGTGTCTCCTCCTCAATACGTCTCTGCGCCTCCTTGCGGCTGCCCCCCTCAGCATTGCACGTGCGCTCCCCCCTGCGGCTGCAGTGTGCAGCCACCCCCTTGTAGCTGCAATGCTCAGCCTTGTGGCTGTAATGCTCAGCCTTGTGGCTGCAACGTTCAGCAGCCCCAGCCTCCACCGATCTACATTTCCACTCCCCCTCCCCCGCCGATGTGCATCAACCCCCCAGCTCCTCCTCCGTTCATGATTGAGCTGCCTTACCCGTGTCCGATCACTGTGACTCCCCCGCCGCTGCCTCCGTTGACTGTCAACCCGCCGGCTCCCCCTCCGGTGTACATCACTCCGCCCTGTCCTGGCCCGATCTACTTGAATGCGATTAATCACCCGCCCGTGACCGTGAATCCTCCGGCACCGCCCGTGATGTACATCGAGCCTCCGCCGCTGCCTCCGATGATGGTGGACTTGCCGCTGCCTCCTCCGATTATGATCGAGTTGCCGGCGCCGCCTCCGATTATGGTGCAGCCGCCGCCGCTTCCGCGTGTGATGGTGCAGCCGCCTCCTCTGCCGTCGGTGCCGGTGCAGCCGCCGCCGCCGCCCCCGATCACGGTGCAGCCGCCGCCGACGCCCGGCATGTGCGTCCAGCTGCCGCCTCCGGAGCCAATCAGCATCCAGCCGCCCGCGCCGCCGCCAATCACGGTGCAGCTGCAGCAGCTGCCTCCCATGACTGTGCAGCCGCCGCCTCTGGCTCCTTTGTGCGTGCAGCCCCCGGCCCCGGAGCCTGTGTGCTTCCAGATGCCTCCCCCGGCTCCTTTCTGCGTGCAGCCCCCGCAGCCGGCCCCCATCTGCGTGCAGCCGCCGGCGCCGGCGCCGATCTGCTTCCAGCCGCCGCAGCCGCCGGCGGTGTGCCTGGTGCCCGGGCCCCCGCCCTGCGGCTGCGGCTGCGGCTACCCCGGCGCTCCCTACTACCCCCCTTGCGCCTGCCAAGAGCCCTGCTCCTGTCAGGGCTACGGAGTCCCGTACTACTTATAACCTTCGAGGTGTCGAAGAGTTAATATAGAGTCGCCTCTGCCATAACTTAGTGTTTTAAGTTAAATAATAAATAACTCTCAATAAATGTTTAAAATATTTACACTGTCTTTTACTTCTTCGGATTTACCTACGCGTATTGTGATTGTGACCGGTAGTCGTAGTTTATGTTTGGCAACAAAACTTGCCTTTTAGTTATACTAAGTGTTTCCTACATTGTCCACATTACAACGTGCATTATCATGTTAAATGCGTCAGCTGAGTTAAAACAAATACAACCTGTACAAAAACGTGACTTTGCTTAATTATGTAAATACAAAATGTTATAGATAATGAACTTAATAGGAAACGAAATACCATATCTATTGAAAAAAAAATTTGCCAATCAACCTTTCAATTTCTTCCATGGATGTCGCAACAGTCTGCCTCTTAACTTTAAACCTAATAATTATGCTGGAAGTGGCCACAAAACGTGAAAATAGTCATGGTGTTTTTGTTGTAACGTTTCGTGTGCTTTGCCTACCCTATTTAGTAATAAACGCATGTTGTATGTACCTGACAAATCATCTCACAGCGTTTGCCATTATCTTACTCAGTTTTAGATTTTTTTTTTCTGACAGCAACTTTCTTTTGTTTGCAGCATGGCGGGGTCCGGGGGGGAATGGGCGGAGGGCGCGGCGGTGTGGTTCCAGCCCCCGGGGGCGCCCGCGCCGCTGCCCGGCGAGCTGGTGGAGGTGCACCGCGCCGCTCGCGTGCTGCTCGTCAGCTACGTCGTCAACTCACAGGTGAGGGGTACAGAAGTGAGGGGTTTGAGCGGGAATGCTGTTCTACTGAATGAATGAATGATCCGACCGGTTTCGGCCATGGCGACCACTTTGGGGACTCCTAATCAGATTGGCGCTCGTGCGCCCTGAGATGGATTTGTAGCCTATCTTGGCTGCAAACGTACGCCGACATTGTTGGCACGTAAACACGCCGCCAACATAGTTATAAAACTGGCAGCAGGTGAATGAGTGGTACAGAAGTGAGGGGGTCAAGGCGAGGAGGCTTTCCCACTTAGCAACACAAAGGCCATGTAACTACGGCAAGCAGAAAAGAGTTTCAGGCGGAGAGACAGCACCTGTTAAGCTTCTCATCAACTTGTGTAGTTGTTCGGAGGATAAGAGAGTCGGAAAAACTGTCACATGAGACATTACACCAAAGACCTCTAAGATGCTAAGATGTCAACGCAATAACAATCTGTTTGGTACTTCTGTTGTCTATTGGCGGCTTGAACTGGCATGCGATGTTATTTTCTGCAGTCTTCGCTGACTTAGTTCGTCGCCCCGCGCCCCCGCTTGTCATTACCAGGGACGGTCGCGCGAGGTTGTAGGATTATAATATTACTATTATACTAAATGTACTGTTGTACGAGCGCTAACAAATTTCATTCCACATTACGTTACACAACCGCTGAATGTCGACAGGCAAAAAATAGTTTAACATTTCCATAATTGATGCAAACAAGACCTACGTGCGATACTTCGGCTGAGAAGGGCGAGCACGTTCGTTGCGTGATCGCTTATGAAATTACGATTATCAGACGCACTTCAACTGCACGACGTATCACGACAACGCGTCGTTTAATCTAGTTATATTAAAGAAAGCTTTCTAATATTTAAATTATAGTCGAACTTTGTGGGCAACTCTAGTGTACTCTGTGAGTCATGATCATGAGCGTGAGAGTCGACGCCTCCATGAACATGATTTGGAAACGCCACGTGACTTTTTATGAAAGCCCGAATACGCATTACAGACTTGAATTTGTTTAGATTTCACTGTACAGGGATATCGACGTTAAGCTTGTGGGTGCAACAGGGCCAAGAGGCCAGGCTCTTTGCCCAATGAATTGGCGCATTAATTGTGGTAATGCTGCCAATCTTCTGAACAGGAGCGGTACGGATACCACCTGGCAGCGGCTTGGAACAACTTTTTAATTTGTAGTACTTTTTTATTTCGTCCAGCGAATCAGCAATGCTGCAGCCATGCCCAGAAGGGCACCCTACCTATTGGCGGCGATTTGGGAGACTTTTTTTATCTTTGATTTTAGTTTTAGATCTAGTTAAGTTTGTTTTTAGTATAAGGTGTTTATAAGTTTTGTAATGTAATTTCTTCACTTATTCATTAAATAAATCTTAAAATATAAACACTAACTAACCTGTACCGAAAATTGTTTCTGTATGTAACGAAATTTACACAATACAAGGATACACTACTATTAATTCATAATAAGAACATTTTTATCAGACATCTTCGATACCAATTTATTAATTAGGAGAACCTATTCGATATCAATTAAATCAAGTCAAAAATACTCATGTTCAACAATTCCTTTCTCAGTCTTAGTTTTCTAACGGTATGGATATGCCTACGAGAACTTTCTAGCCCTGCCGCTAGTTGTGTTTTGTTTTTCCCAAGTTGCCTGACGGGCTCTTTCTCAAAGCACTAAACCTGCGTTACAATGACATGTCATGTACCTCCGCGAGGCCGTCGGCCGGCGCCGGCGCTGCCCGGCCTGCAAGGTCGAGGCGAACTAACCTTTACGCTATTTTGCTACGGTTTTGAGTATTTTTGGAAGACAACTGTGTAGGCCGAAAATGCGTATTTTACAGTGTGGTGTCGGATTTAGATTTAGCCTGTAGCTGAACCTATTTCCTTAGTCAACCCGACACCCCACGGAACTATATTCGCGGATGCATAGGATATATCCGAACTTTTGTTGCGTTATTGGAAACTAAGTACCTATCTACCTAAGGAGTGTTTGTAGCTATTAATAAAGGACAAGTAACTTTAAATTTAACTTCAGACTTTTTTTATACTAATTTATAATCTCATCGTTAAACGTGGCTGCTGACAGAGTGTAATGGGTAGACATAATTCAGCGAAGGCGCTACGTGGGATTGGGATTAAAAAATCCAATTTGTTTCTCCGTATGATAATTTGATAGGGTCATTAGTTTGAAAAGTAGCCTCCAGTGCGTGGTTAAGTAAACGAGTCACTTATTTTACGATTTTATAACAAACTAGCTTTTGCCCGCGGCTCCGCTCGCGTTAATTTCGGGTTAGCACAGAAGAGATAGCTCATCCCATATACGAATTTATAGCTTTCTACATATAAAATTGCGGTATTCTCCACAAACTTCCACCTCTCACTTTAGTGAAATGGGGAGTTTTGAAGAGACAAAAAGTAGCCTATGTCACTCTCCATCCCTTCAACTATCTCCACCTATCACGTCACTACGTCGCTTCGTTTAGCCGTGAAAGACTGATAAACAAACAAAGTGAACAAACACACTTTCCCAATTATAATATTATTAGTATGGATTTTAATTTATATCCCGTGTGGTGCCGGGTTAGGAATAGCACCTCCCCATTCTTCCCGTGGGTGTCGTAAGAGTCGGCTCTAGGAAAGGGTTAGTGTATTGTGGGCGATGGGCTAGCAACCTGTCACTGCAGTATCACGTTTGATCATCTGGTTGCTCTGAAATCGCTAAACGTGGCACTGGATTTTATGGTATGTATGTGTATTTTAATTTTGCGCGCTATTCGAGGGTGTTTTAAGTAAATAGTAAAAAGACAATTAATCTTCTTTGACGAATCAAAGCTGAAGATTTTGTTTGTTTGAACGCGCTAATCTCAGGAACTATCGGTTCGAACTGAAAAATTATTTGTGTGTTGGTTAGACCATTTATTGAGGAAGGCTTTAGGCTATATAACACCACGCAGCGACTAATAGGAGCGAAGAAACATTGGAAAATGTGGAAAAAAACGGGGGGGAATAGCATGGGAATAGTCACTCATCCACGCGGACGGAGTCGCGGGCACAGCTAGTTATTCATAAACCAACAATATATCAACACACCTAAACATCTAAATAGGTTTTATATGGCTAAGTGGCTAGCTGGCTGGTGATAATATGCCGTAAATAATGTCAAAATTTGTCAGTTCAGTATAAATTTTGACAGCCGCGTATCTTAGGGAATAAGGGTTAATTTATTAACGAAATGTAAGTAACTTTCGCCGTAACGACATTAGTGCTGAATAATATAAAGTACCTATTTTGCTCGCAAAAAAGCGGGAGACGTATGAAAATCAGCGGCGCTTCCGTCGTTCTTGAGCTAAATAGAGAAGGTTTTAATAAAAACGCGTAAGATGTATGAAATATTGCGGCGCTTACTGTTTTTTGGAGTTGAAAAATTTGTATGGGAGAACGATTTTTTAGTTTTTTAGTATGTTACACTAATTTTTTCCACACTTTCTCATCTTACAAACCTTCCCTGAACTTCAACGAACATTTTAAAAAAAGAATTGGCCAAATCGGTTCGTGCGTTCTGGAGGTATTTCGTCAGGAAGGGAAACACGACTTATTTTTATATAGTAGATTTGTGCTACTTGTTCGACGGTTGTTGTCAGCAGTATTGATACCAGCAGAAGCTGACTGTATGAGGCATGATTTATCTCTTTTCAGATTATCAATACATACATACATATTATCACGCCTGTATCCCCAGGGGTAGGCAGAGCACATGAATTCGAAAATCCAGTGCCACGTTTAGCAATTTCAGGGTTACTAGATGGTTAAACGTGATATTGTAGTGACAGGTTTCTAGCCAATGCCTACAATGCACTAACCCTTTCCCAGAGTCGACTCTTACGACACCCACGGGAAGAAAGGGGGAGGTGCTATTCTAACCCGGCACCACACGGGCTATCAATGTCTGAAAGTAACCCCAAATGGGTTAGGCAAAGCACTCCAAATGTTACAGTCCAAACCTATTCTGAAGATGAAATAGGTACAATAGTGATAGGTCGCTAGCTTGACGCCTAAAACATTATCTTAGGTACATCTCTTATGACACGCGGGAGAAATGAAGAGGTGCTACTCTAACCCCGACACTACACGGATCTTAAAGTAAAGGTCAAGTAAAACATGATCCCCTGAATACAGTTAGATGCTCCTTAGAATCGTGTTTTCTTCCTAAAACACGCGAGGCATCTGTACCGGAACACAACACAGCTGGTATACAGCATGCAATGCAGCTAACATAGCAAGAACATAGTTAACTGTTGAGTCAGCTCTCTCGACTCGTGGCCTTGCAGAACTACATAGCTACGCGCGCCGCGCAACATTTCAAACTAGCTGACTTGACCGTTAAGTCGAAGATTTCTGATATCTTTCATTTTTGGATTGGATGACTTCCTGATAAATTCTCCGGACGTACGTAGCTGCGGTGTTATTCACTTTTCTGTAAGGCATAAATTTTGGCAATTCGACCAGTGTTCGATGCTGCGCGGCCTCCACACCACGTTAGAGAATAATAATAACACCACACCACAGATACATATTACAACATTGATTTCCTTGGCAGCATCAGAGATAATAAAATAATAATACATGTAATTTATTTGATAAGCCATGCATACCTACAATAGATAAAAAAAATATTATTAATAATGGAACGGAAACAGGTCTCCAAATTTTTCATTCCCCTAATTCATTTCTGACAAATGCGAACGGGAAATTGGCGCACTTAAAAAAAATGTTGAAAATATCTGAGATAGTATCTGTGAATAAATCAACAAGAATGCATTTCAACTAAACGAGGATTAAATTTGGTTTCGAAGTCACTTTTTACTCAAGAGTAAATATTTCTTTTCAAATGTTAAAAGCGGGTAGGATTAACTTATTCCGAGACTAAACTTTCCCCTTTTAGACCCTTAGTCAAACTACTATAGAGATGATATTACAGATAAGTTAGCAAGGATCATAAGTTACCTATACTGAAGTGTTACGTTAAGGATTGCAGTCTCCAGTGGAGAATTGTAACCTCGAGAGGTTACCAAATCGATACCTTTCTCACAGGATGCGATTATTGCTGCCCGGAAATCGATTCGCAACTTCCCACAAATGAGTCTAGTCGCTGTTATTTTGTAAGCAATACTGTTATGATTGCACTTGTTGATAGACGGGCTTGAAAACTCCTTTACCGAAGTAGAAGTACATAAGCAGTAAGTACCTACAATTCATACATATACAAAATTTAAAAATGTGCATTTCGATGTAAAAGACTAAAAAGGTTCAGTTTATTACACAACAAATATTTATTAAGAGCGGTTTCGCACTACGTCCGATCCGAACCCGTGAAAATATGGTCCGTCTTACCCTTCCACGTAGTGCGAAACCGCTCTTATTCGTTGCCAATAAAATTATTATGTCATGCCATCTACATAACATCAAATAAAACTGCACTGAGTAAGTACTAAAATTAAAGACATACAAAGCATGCTGTCGAGTTCAGCGTCGATGTGTCATACATGTATGTCATAGTCATAGTATGGAAATTTTGACAGCTCTACGCTTTTGACGAGTTCATTTTGTTACGAGTATGTTACAGATAATGTCTACACCTCTGAGCGCAATACTGTCACAGAGCGGATAACATTCCAGTAGCGAATTTACTGGATTTGCACCGTATTATACTTGTAGTTGTCGTTCTAAGCGCTCAGCAGTGTGTCCTTGACCATTTTTTTCGACGGTAATGCTATGCCCGCACTGTGTGGACATTGAGGAGGTTTAAGTGGGACTATCCAACCTCGACCTTCCTGTGTGGAAGGAGGGGGAGGGGCATACCCACTAAAAAAAAAAACACACACACATATTCTCACGCCTGTATTCCCAAGAGGGGTAGGCAGAGCACATGAATTCAAAAATCCAGTGCCACGTTTAGCATTTTCAGGGTAATCAGATGGTTAAACGTGATATTGCAGTGACAGGTTGCTAGCCCATCGCCCACAATACACTCACCCTTTCCCAGAGTCGACTCTTACGACACCCACGGGAAGAAAGGGGGAGGTGCTATTCTAACCCGGCACCACACTAAAAAAAAAACCCGTCGAAAAATCCCTCGAGACTTACTGTGGCGGTCACGGATGCACTAACGTGTTACTACCGCGACCGCCGCAGTGTCCTTGACCGATGTAAACCGGTCTTTAGACTCAAAATTTTAGGTACAAACAAGAAAGCTTTCTCCAGACATGTTATATTCTTAGGCTTAAGTTTTAAGTTGGATAAAAGTAGTGTACGTAAAGCTATGTCCACACTAGTGCGCTTTCACGTTCACCTTGCGTCTTCCTCTGACGCATGCCCGTGCAACCACAACGCATGCGCTGAAACTAGATCCGTCCTCAATGAAGACGCGCTGGCGGCATGCGCTGTGGTTGGTGGTTGCACGGGGATGCGTCAGAGGAAGACGCAACGTGAACGCGAAAGCGCACTGGTGTGGACATAGCTGATGAGTGACAGGTTGCTAGTGTGTTGCCTTAAAAATACCTTAAACTTCGCTAGCGTAATGTAGAACAGTGATGACATCCTTCACGATTGCTAACTGCGTCGCAAGTAATGCGTCGTAGATTAACTCCACCCGACAGTTAATAGAATTCAGCATTTGCATTTTGCGGTTTATGAATTGCCTTAACCGGTGAAACTATCGACTCCACCTCTACCTTACCTATGGAGGTGCAACGCTAAAACAAAGGACGTTGACTTACAAACTATGTAGGTATCAAACCAACCTGAATCAACACAAGACAATGAATCATTGTGGGATCACTTAGTATTCTAGTCGGCTTGCCTTTCCACCGTCCGCTTGCTCGCATAGCTCCTCACTGCGGAAGCTAGAAGGTTTTAAGTTTATTTCAGTGTCAAACGATGTTAAACTTTAGTTAAAATGTTACTGGGTTATTTTTTGTGTAATCCTGGAATGCTATGTAGAGCTAATGTGTTTATGGGAAGGTAGTAAGCAGTCTCTGGCTGTAAAAGGACACTCGTCGTTTGTTTTGAAAACCTTCACGACCCTCAATTGGTTTGATGAGGCTGTGTTGTGAATTTATTGGTAATTATTATTGATTCATGATTTACCTGGTAGTTGGTAGAATGCTTAGATATAATTATAAATTTCTTTCTTTTCTGTATCAATATCAGTATAGGCAATTTGATTTACATGATGTCCTTTACTCGCCAGTAAGTCTTTCTTTTCGATTTGACAATTGTAAAACTTCTCTCTCTTAGTCTTCGGTCTCTTGCTCTACGCTACTCTACGCTAGTTAACTCTTGAAGAGTCCTTATCTAGGTAAACCTGAAATTGAAAAATATCAAATATGAATATAAATGAGATATAACGATGATATTCGTGACGAACCAGTCAGACAGACAATCCGGCTCGATGATCGATTAAAATGCCGTAACTCTGCCTCATACCAAAGCAAGCATCAAAACTCAAAAGTCGTCAGTCACCATACTAAAACTATAAAGTTTATGGTACAAAATGTGGCTAACGCAACCTAACGTCCACCCCCGACTGGTCAGACGGCTGCGCCTGCGCCGTTAGCCATCGCTCCAGCTAACAGTTCTGCCAGCTTCCGTGTGTTGGACACTTGTGGACCACGCAGTGAAGTGGAAATTGTTCACGACATTTGGTATTGAGTGCTGTAACAGTGTTGTGGAATTGCGTGTTACTAGGTGTTTTTGTCGTGCGTGATAATTTGCGAATTACCTTGAGAAGTTTATGTGATAGATCTATACGGATCTAAATGGTGTGATAAAGCTCGAACGATCCTAAATATGAAAAACAAAAAATCTGGTTTAACTCGTCAAATCATTCCATGGTCCTTCCATCGACAAAACCTGTCTGGCACAAACTACAATCACTCAGTTTTAGCAAGAAAAGCCGCAATTTACTTGCGCACATTACAAATACCGTAGAAAATTGCGGAAAAGGCCCTTCCTAACACTTCATAGTTACGACAAACGCCTGCTTTATCAAAAAGGAGGTTTGTGGGCCGCAGCGCCGATGCGTGTGAGGTTCGCGCCGACGCCCCGTAGCTCCCCTGAATCCTGCAACTCCTGCGACTCTTGCGACTTCTCATGCCCGCGAGTGTCGCGCCGCCAGCGGGCCCGGCATAGCGCCCCGGCGGCCCTGCCAAGCGCCAAGACAACCATGCCAAGCTTGCCAAGGTCGGCGAGCGCCAAGCTGCCAAGCGCACCGAGTGTCAAACACAGGCGGCGCCCCGTCACCGTCCCTCGGCTCAAAGACCTATGCTTGGATGTACTCGTGTGGAATGTAATTACTAATTAACAACATGCTAGTTAGCAAAACAATTTAACAAAACCTTGTTCTAGTTTTCTAGGTCTTTCGCACGTTTGTTTGTGTTTCTTATCGAAAAAAGCAATCGTTCATTTAAATAAGTAACAAACTTTGTTACTTGGTCAAACTCGTTGATTTCTCAGTTTCAAACTAAGATACAGTTAACGTGAATGTGAATGAAAGTTACTCGGGTAGTATTTAGTGCAATTTTATACACATACTTAAATGCTTTTTATGATTTCTCTCGACTTCCAACGATAGAACCGAGAATTTGTAGAATTTTAAACCCAATCTTTATAGCCACATCTCCATATAAATTGTAACACATAAGTATTAAATTCGAATCGTTTATGATATTTGTAACTCAACGTAACAGTCTTGGACCAACCGAAGGTCAGGTAACTGTACTGCAGTAATCGACTCGGCAAGTTATTATTTGTGCCTGGTGGACCACGACAACGCTGCAACGTAATCTAATATGCGACCTGGCAATTTTGCAAGCCTGTACCACGATCTACTTTCAGTTGACTGTCACCCGCCTGATTCTATTCATTACTAGTTGAACAAGCGGCTGCGAGTCCAAGGCGCGGATTAAACAAACAGTGTACGCTAAATTTGAATGAGCTTGAAAGCGAAATGTTCTCAGTTTAGGTCACGAAAGATGTCTGATACAATTGTGCAGCAGTCATTATGTTATGTCACAGTTATGGTTTACAGCCTGCCGACTCCGCGTGATTTTCCGTCTGGTTGCATTTATATGCCGTTTGGTAACTTATTCCTGAGATAAGTAAGCCAGTAGGAAATTGTAACGTGTTTATTTAATTTATCTTGCACAATCGAAAGTGAAGCGTCTTCATAATCAATTAATATTGCGATGGTTCTCGTAACGCGTTTAGCGAGGGCAATTAAAATTGGCATTCTTTTGGCAAGATGCTATCTCACCGAAATTAGCATTCTGGTTCCCATCGAGTTTTTCTATTCTTTTCGCGTTGCATTGAATTAGGAAACTATGTTATTATTTTATTCCCGCACAACTATGTGGCATAACAGCTGCACAAAAGGGCTAAAAGCAAGAATTATCATCTCGTTCAGCTACCTAACTACACGAAATAACGAGATGTTCTAAGATCTTCATTCTAGAATTCTCTTCATATCGTCCAAAATGCGGGGATTACCACAGCCATAAAAACCGTTTTTCTTTCTTTTTTTTTATGAATGAATGAACAGTTCAGTGCAGGATCCAAAGAGAATTTGGAGTTAAATTTAGAGTTATTTCGACGCTGTGGTAAAGGGAAACAACCCATAATTCACATTTTTCATAATTCCGATTGCAGTTTTCTGCTTATAGACAAACATTTAAGAACATAATAAATATCTACCTAGGTTAGGTTTGGCCTATTAAAACTAATGAGATTTATCAGAATTCGGTATTTTGTGACATTTGGATTAGTAATTATTCGGAGTGTACCCGTGGTAAAGCCGTAAAATGTTTAGCAACATTCTTAGTGGGTGCTAATCAAGATCCAAATACAACCACTAACTAACTCGAACTTTTTTTACAGCCTCAAACCTTCGCCCTCCAAATGGGCAACGGCGAGGAAGAGGGCGACCCCGTGTGGCCGCGCGAAGAGCTCGGCCCGACGGGAGTCGAGGACATGACCCGCCTCCATGACCTGCACGAGGCCGCCTTGCTCTGGAACCTGAAGCTGCGGTACGAGCAGGGACTGATCTACACGTACGCGGGCTCAATACTGGTGGCCGTCAATCCGTACCGGCCCGTAGATGCATTGTATGGACTGCAGACCGCGCGGAGGTAAATATTTGTTCATCTATCTTATTACATTCCATATTTAACCACAAATTTATTCAACTATTCATTAAAGGCCTAATTTAGTTATTGCATTGGCAAACATTTGCATAAGGAAACCTAAAAGCCGTTTTCTAATCTACGTGGACGATATTACATTTTTTAAATTACGTCTTACAACTGAACGTCAATCCTGTTCCAGATACCACGCAGCCGAAGCCCTGGGCGATCTCCCTCCACATCTGTTTGCCATAGCAGCGGCTGCGCGTGCGTCTCTGCCGCAGCCACAGGCCATACTCATCTCCGGCGAATCCGGCGCCGGAAAGACCGAGTCCACCAAACTCGCGGTCCAGTTTCTGGCTGCCGTCGCCCCCGCGCCCCTCGGCCGCGCTCCCGTCTCCGAACAGATCCTAGAAGCAGCTCCGCTTTTAGAAGCCTTCGGAAACGCTAGGACACCAAAAAATCACAACTCTAGTCGCTTTGGAAAACTTCTAGAACTGTATTTCAAAGATGGCGCGCTTGCTGGAGCGCGAGTCGCACATTATCTACTTGAAAAATCCCGCATAGTCACACAGTCCGCTGGTGAAAGGAATTACCATGTGTTTTACGAGCTCCTAGCTGGGATGGATGAAGAGCAAAGGCGATCTAGAGGCCTTTTATCGCCAGAGCACTACTTTTACTTAAATCAAGGAGGTGATTCAGGCGGAGCGGGGGCCGGTGCAGACTGGTCGGCTTTATGTGGTGCCATGCAGGTGCTCGGGATCGGAGACGCCGAGCGAGAAGACATTATTAGAGTTTTGTCAGCTGTCCTACACTTAGGGAATGTTTATTTCCATAGAAGGCAGCTGCGACACGGTCAAGAAGGGGTACAATTAGGAGGTGGCGCCGAGGTGCGTTGGGCGGCACACTTGCTCAAAGTGCCGGCTGAAGCTTTGGCCAGAGCTCTGACGACGAGGGTAACCGCAGCGCGCGCCGAGCGCATGAGATCCCCTTTGCCGATTGACCAAGCATTAGACGCGAGAGACGCATTCGCGAAAGCGTTGTACTCCTCTCTATTCAACTGGCTCGTCCTACGAATTAACTCGATAGTCCACCGCGCTGGACTACACGACGCACACAGAATATCTCTCCTCGATATCTTCGGGTTCGAAGACCTGGAAGAGAACTCATTCGAGCAACTGTGCATAAACTTCGCGAACGAAACGCTCCAACACTATTTCAATAAGCACATATTCAAGTTGGAGCAACAGGAATACCAGAAGGAGAGGTTAGAATGGTCTAACCTCGCGTGGAATGATAATTCCCCAGGTATGTAGCACAATTTAATGTTTGGCTTAAAGTTTGCATTAATGGCGATGTTGTGATATTCTCTTGACTTTTGTTTCCAGTAATCCAGCTGCTAAGCAAGAAGCCGGTGGGCATCTTGCATTTGTTGGACGACGAGAGCAACTTCCCGCGCGCTTCAGACGCGTCTTTTCTGGAAAAGTGCCATTACAACCACGCTTTGAACGAGCTATACTCCCGACCTAGGCTAGGAGCTAGTGAATTCGGCGTAAGAAACTTATAATTATCACTTTATCTTTAGACAATATTTGTATAAGTTTAAATGACAAGATTCACATCTTAGGATACGTGGTTCTATAAAAGATTCTTTGCTTGTTGTAGGTAAAACACTACGCTGGCCAAGTATGGTACAACGTGGAAGGTTTCCTTGACAAGAACCGCGACGCGCTGCGGCCCGACGTGCTGGAACTGCTCTGCAGCAGTGAGGTCCCGCTGGTGGCGGAGATGTCGACGCAGCTGCGGGCGCAGCACGACGCCAACAAGACGCTGCCGCGCGGCGCCAACGGCCGCTTCGTTACCATGAAGCCTCGCACGCCTACTGTAGCCGCGAGGTATGTGGTGTGAACTGGAACAGAATGTTGTACCGGTATGAGTAGCAGTAAGATTTTTGTATACATTTTTGAAAACTTTTGGCGCGATTAACTAAACTTACAAAACGTGTCAGCGTCATCAGGATACGAGTAGCTGTTGGAAAGATTATCCAATGAATATTGGTTTTCTGACATTATCTTCAATAGATTCTGATTAGTAGGTACGTAAGAACCCCTTATTGACACATCATATCCCTGAACGCTAATCTACAAATCGTACTAAATGGGAATCACATTGCACACCCTTAACCTTTGGAGTTTGATGCATTTTAGTAATGTACGTTTTAGATCGGAGATTAAGTTAAAATGTATAATTAAACTTTGTTGCTGGTTCCACATAATTACGATGTTCTTTTTAGAATATTTCGTAAACAATTCCTTTTTTCATCACCCACAGGTTCTCAGACAGTCTCCACCAGCTGCTGGACTCCATGTCCCGCTGCAACCCCTGGTTCGTGCGCTGCATCAAGCCGAACACAGACAAGTCGCCCATGAAGTTCGACATGCCGTGCGTGCTGGCCCAGCTCCGGTACACGGGCATGCTCGACACCATCAAGATCCGACAGACCGGGTATCCTATAAGGATACCCTTCCAAAGCTTCGTGGATAGATACCGGTAAGAAATTGCTTGCTTCTCTGAATAATCATGAGACTATGGGCATTGTTTTTCTCGGGGTGCCATGACATTACAGCGAGGCTTTCTGTTGTGGAAGGAATTCGTTCCATATCTTGACTTGTAATGCAAAAGTTTACGAGTATATATATACAAGTAACGGGTGCTTCTGCAACAAATGATTGTATTTCTATGCGATTAATAGTAAGTAGTTTAGATCCGTACAGAGTATTCACAGCACTTGCAATAACCTAATAACCTTGATGCAATAATGGAAGAAATCAAGGAGTAATAATATCTTAATTTCGTTTGCAGGTATTTGTTGAAATCAACGCCGGCTCGTGCCACTCCCTACAGAGAGATTTGCAATTCCATTCTTGCTTCTATGCCGCCTACTGGCGCAGGTAAGCTGTCATTGATATACTTCTTAGATACTCCTCTAAGTAAATTTATTAAGCTTCGCATACACGGGCGAGTAAGCAAGCGAACTTAGCGTTCGATGACGTTTTTCGCTCGTGTCAGTGGAGGTCCACTCCACATTTTAGGCACGCTCCTTCAGCGGGACCTCATAAAAGGTCTACGGCAGTAGGCTGGTAGGTACTCGCCAGGCGTTGCGCACGTCGATGGCACCGCATTGCGCGTAGTTTTTGTGATTGTTAAGACTCACAAAATGGCTTCAACAATAATACTTGTAATGGCTAGTGGTAACCCTATGCCGCCGGTTTTGTGTTAGCTGCGTTCAACGGAATATCAGGGCTCGGGTCACGTAATAAGTCTCAATTTGGCGTGCATGCAGATAACGGTAGAAAATGACGGCATTTTTATGCCTAAACATGACTCTTGTTCTGAAGGAGACGTTCTGTACGTAGTAGGTACTACCTACAGTACCTATTCTGTACTCGTGTGTCGCTCTAAGTACGCGTACTTAACAAACTGTATAAAAGCGAGTAAAGTCGTCGAGCTATAAGCACGCCATCTAACCTCCCCGCCTATCCGCGGCTTAATAAAACATCACCGCGCTATCTGAACATTGTTGCTTGCGAATAAAAACCCCAAAAGGTGCAATTAAAAACTGTGGGTGTAAAATTGTAGACAGTTATTGTATTGCACAAATTATGTTTATGATGTCAGCGTATTGGCAGCGTGTTCGTCCGCCCACAACGGTATTGTGTGCAATGAGAGCGCGACAGGAACGATCGTCTTTTGCAATTCGCATAATGAACAGTTGTGTATGAGTTTGCCGCCTGTGTGGCGAGGAAAGATGCCAAGGCGGAGGCTCTAATGAGTCTGATACGTATTGTGTAGCTATCAGTGATCTTGCTTTGGTATTAATGTATCATTTACTATGTATACTGATGTGAAGGAAGCCAAAAGTTGGCATCATTGAGTTAGGTGAGCAGAAGCGAAGAAATTCATGATTTATTTCACGTTGTGTACCCATTTTAGCAAAATTTAAGAATGAAACATTGACATGTTGCTAGCTTGTTGCCTAAAGCACACCTTAACCTAATTCCTTAGTCACCACTTATGACATAGATGGAAGAAATGGAAAGGTTTAATTACTAGCACGACACCACACAGGAAATACATTACTTAGCGCTTAAACCTTTGTTGAGCAACCGCTGTTATGTAGCTCATAAAAAAACTTCTCATTTCTCGCCATAATTATGCTATTCAGTTAGCAGTAATGAGAATAATAAACACCGTGGAAGCCTTTAATAGACATAACAACTTATGTCATCTTGCGAAGTTTTTATGATTACACAGTCATCAATTTCAGTGTTAACGTTAACAATTGAACGCCGAAGGTACAATTAAGTCATATTTGTTTAATCGGCCCAGGCGCATCAATCCTACACAACTTGTTTGGAAACCAGCTGCTTCGACTTTCTACTAATTGATCGGCACACCGATTCAGTCGCGACTCACTCACGACCGAGTGGGGTTGTTAATGCACTAAATCTCGCTGCATTTCCCGCCTTCGCCGGTATGTGAAAAGAAAAGTGCATCAAGACTTCACAGCAGATAACTAGGCAGCGTGAGTTCCGCTCGGCCGGCTTCTGTCTAAATTCTTGACCAATATGACGTTTAAATGGCAGTCTAATGTTTTTGTGATATTTTCTAAAGATGTGTAGTTTATAGTGGTGGTGTGAGATATTTATTTACCTATTGTGATATCAATAGCATTTCGGTAAAAAAGGCAGTTTGTGAATATAAAGAGGAAAGTTTGTTGGTATTTTCTACGTTCAATTCGTATTTCTGGTACCTTTGTATATCTGGGTATTAAAAATCCATCCAAAAGTGGTTGCGACCTGTGAAATAGTTATGTTCTTGCCTGTAACCTTTGGTGTGCTCTGCTTACTCATATTTAATTTGGGAGAATTTGCGTGTTAGATAAATGTATGTCTACCTGTCAAGCAAGATGTTCTAGACTGAAATACTAGTGTTGTGTAGCTAGATAGTGCTATGATCTCAATTTGAGCAGGATTACGAGCCTCAGTGTGACATGCCGACACGCAGCGCGGACGTCGCAATGAGTCCCCAATAATTACTAGTGTGAATTGTGTAGTGCCGTCATGCAATCACGGTAAACTGTCGTCGCCGTCTGTCACGTCAGGTCAAAATACGTCGCCTTGCGTAAAAATAACACTGGTGGCCAAGCTTCGTAAGGGACCATCCATAAAGTACCTATATCACACTTTCAAGAGGGGGTTTTCGTAGTTAAATGTTTGGACGGCGGGGAGGGAGCTAAAATTCCCAAAATTTGCGTGACTTCATTTAGCGATGACCCAAACAGCCTCCAGCATTCTTTTTACATCAATCGGAGTAGCAATAGCAAAAAACCACTTGAGCTATACAAAATAAAATAGGTACTTTCGAGTCTTCATAACTTCGAGTCGGTCTATTGAGTACCGATATGAATAGAGAAATTAAAATGCACAGAGACTGTCAGTATTTGACGTGATAAATAAATGTTTCCTTATTTTCCTCTTCCCTGTGCGGTCTTGCGTTTACAATTATACTTCTGCGTTTTTTCCCTGGATGTAAAAGGCGATTAAAGAAAAAGATTAAGCTAGATATGCTTTAGGCGTCAGTCTAGCGACTTGTCACTACATTTCTTTCATCTAACTCAGACCTCGAATTGTGCACACTTTTGTCACGAAAAGTGAAAAAGTCACGGGTTTCTCTGAGTAACTTTTCTTGCGCTCTCCCGGCTTAGCACAGAAAGACGCGAATAAAGATGCGCGAGAGATAAACTACACCTCCCACTGTCTAACTAGAGACGTCAGAAAATGAAAAGTCTGTTTGGGATTTTACGTTATGTTTACGTATTAAACCTTACAGCAGGTGCAGACTACCAGCTCGGCGCAGCACGCGTGTTCCTGCGCGAGGCCCTGCACCGCGCGCTGGAGCGCACCCGGGCCGACAAACTGCGTGCCGCCGCCACCACGCTGCAAGCGCATGCTAGAGGTTTCTTGGCCAGGTAAAAAAATGTTTACGTTAGCATTTATGAAAAGTTAAGTAGTTGGAATGAACAACAAAAGTAGGATACGAGGTCAATAATTGCTTGAACATCATCACACTTTGAACAAAATGTTTATTTTCGAGTTCGTTTCGAGTGCAATCAATTTTATTTTTCAAGTGTTATCGTATTTTTCTTCAACTTTAAAATGCTACTACACTACCGCTATGTGGGGACTGGGAGGGGGTTATATGGGACACCCCGTCTCGCCCTTCCTTAATTGAAGGCGAGAATGGGGCATACCCACTGCACTTTAGCCCTTCCCCCGCCCCTTGACGATGGGCTCCTAGGTCGGTAGGTTCCCCAACCCTTAAAATCCGCCTCTATATGTCGTCGACACCACTTTACCACCCGTCTGCCTCATCATACCGTGCGCTAACCACAGATCAACACCATCTATTTCCTTACAGAAAACGCTACAGCCAAATGCGATCATCAGCCGTGAAAGTCCAGGCATGGTGGCGCGGACGGCGCGCGCGGCGGCGCTTCGTGCGCGCGCGGCGCGGCGTAGTGCGCGCGCAGGCGCTCGTGCGGGGCCGCCGGGCGCGGGTCAAGGCTGCCCAGCTGCGCGACCAGCAGCGCCGGCGAATGGAGCAGCAGCAGCTGCAGGCCAAGTGAGTAGACAGCCACTTGTGGGTGTCAAGAGTCAGTGATACTTATACGAACTCGTGGGGGTAAAGCGTTATGGTGAGATGCTAACACTCACGGGAGTCAACTAGTCAAGAGCTGTGGTTAGATGAGATAGATAAACAGCCGTCATGGTGCAGGCAGTTTTGTTGCACTATAGGATAGGACATTCTGAGAACTTATCAAAAGCCAGCTGTTGGGAGAAGGTTAAGGATTATTAACTCTATGACATACGTACAACTTAAAGGACCAGTGAATACCCCGACGGAATAAGTAACTTTGACCCTCCCGTTTACAGGCGTCGCGCTGCCGAGCAAAAGGCTAAAGCGGAAAGCTTGCAAGTGCTAGAGGTTCCTGCAGAGCTGGCCTTCATACTGTCCAAGCTGGACGAATGGATACCACCCCATGGAGACCGGAACCTCGCCAAGGTACGTTACGGATATCTAGACCTGCGAGATGAGTCATAAGAGCGGAATTCCTTCAAAACTGCTTTGCGAAACTATAACGCAATGGCCTCACTTCAACTAGCATGATGCGATGCGCTCCACTTACTAAAACAATATTAAAGCGTTTTTATGACAATCTATTAATATTTACTTAAATAAAAGTTGCAACGTTTATACACATGCAATCGTAAAATTCATCATTCTACGTAAAATAGTTTTATTTCACAAGAAGAATCGTCAAAATTTTAAAACTTAGTCTTAACCGACATTTGCACTTTATCCAAAAGATGCTCTTTAACACAGAACAGGTAGGTACTAGGTATATATGTACAGAAGGTCCACTCCCGAGAATGTTTAGGCGTAAAAACATAGCTGTCTCTTTCTACCGGTACCTGCTTGCCGTAGACCTTTCTCGAGGACTCGCCGGCGGAGCGTACTTAAACCGCGGAGTTGACCTTCCATGACTAGTACAGTTCATCTTTACGAATTTCGCGCGCAGTGGAAGGTGGTCTCTGTAGTTAAGTAATTACCTTAGAAAATGTCCTCGTCTTTCAGGTATCAGGCGACGTCTATGCAGAAGACGAGCGCGTACAACTCCCGAGGGATCTGGAGCAGTTCGCATTCTCCAAGTTCAGTTCGGTCTACTTTGCGGACGGCGGCCAGCTCAGCCCGCGCAAGCATCCAATCTCGCGGCCGTTCCTCGCCAAGGCTGCTGTCAGGTACGAATGTGATTGGTCGGAGATATCTGAAACGGAGAAATCGCTCGTTCTGATTGGTTGATTGTTTCGCTAAGATATCAATTTTGTTACGGCTGTTAAGACTTTTTATGGTGATATACCTACTTAGTGTTATTTTTGCCCAACTTATCTACGTTAATATTTGATTCCAGGGATCAAGACTTCAACGACGCCGTGGCTACGTTCAAGCTGATCCTGAGATGGTGCGACGAGTCATCGGCTGGGAGCGAAGCTAGGCAAAAGGTAAACCCTAAAAGCGATACCTAAACCTATTTTCTTTGATTTTATTACGAGATCCACAGAAGAAATAGAGAAGTGTAATTCTAATTTAATACCACACATGTAACAGAGAGGGAAAAAAATAGTTTCTTTTTTTAACATTGCACCAGCCAGTTTCATAACATGTTTTATCCCCAGATCCTAGCGGACTACATAGCGTCGCGCGGGCTTGCGTCTCGCGGCCTCCGCGACGAGATTCTGGTGCAGCTTTGCAACCAAGCAGGAGGCGACGCCAACGAACGAGTCTGCCAGCTCATGGCGCATTGCTTGGAGGCCTTCCAGCCCACACCGTCGCTGCACAAGTGAGTCTCTGACACTAATAATTTTAAACAAAAAAAACCGACTTCAAATTAGCAATATTTTAAAAGTATTCTGTTTACTGAATGTAAAATCTTGACTTCATCAACAAATTACCAAAAACGCCGTACATCTCCATATAAAATTTGAAGATTTCTCTCGATTTCTCCAAGATTCCATCATCTGATCCTGGTTTCGTGCCAATGGGACCAATTTCGAGTTATACCCTTTCGATTAAAAAAAAAAAATTGAAAATCGGTCCACGGGTCTCCGAGCTATCGAGTAACATACACAAAAAAAAATTAGGTCGAATTGAGAACCTCCTCCTTTTTTTGAAGTCGGTTAAATATTACTAGGTTTGCTTAAGCTCCAAACGCACTATAGACTTACATGACTTACGCGCACGGGATAGGCTATCTGACACTTTCTGACGTCTCTACTTAGACAGTGACAAGTATTGTCTATCTCGCGCGCAACTCTACTCGTGCCCTGTGGTGCTAAGCCGGCTGACTTGAGGCTTGAATCTACACCGAAAGCCGAAAGTAGATATTTTATGTTCTTTATTCGTTTTGTACTGTGGTCAATAAAGTGTTTTTTTCTCTCAGGTATTTGGTCCGATTCGTGTCGGAGCGCGCGCCGCCGCGAGAACGCGCGTTGCTGCTGCGTTTGCTGGGCGGCGGCGGTGCGGCGAGCGCGCGTGTGAGCGGTGTGCCGCGGCGTTTGCCGCCCACGCTACTAGAGTGGCGTGCTGCAAGAACCGACGCGCGGCCGGCGTTGCCGCTGCGACTGTATGACGGTTAGTGCAGACACGCCGTACAGAATATTATATTATACAAAAAATAAATAGTTTTCTTTGATTGATACTTTTTTTGACCTCCATAATTGAGTGCAAGAAAAAAAAGGCACAAATTTTTATTTTTTGTAAAAGCTGAACTTCAGCTAGCATTTGAAATTACTTACTACTCTTGAGTGACTTTTTTGGCTCGTGAACATTCTGGATTGTTTTACTAAGCTACACAGTAGGTGACTCGACAGCATCGGACTCTAGGCACTAAGCAACCCACCACTGTGCAGGCTACCCTTTAAAAAATGATACACTTTTTATGAAGATATAGACCCCGGCAAGTTCCATGGAAATATTTTTTGTAGTAGAGTAAGTATAGGTAAGTAAGTACCTTACCCCTACTACAAAAAAAATTACCATCGAACTTGTCGGGAACTGTACTCTACTACATTTTGCACGACATTAAAAAAAAATAATAATTTAGCTAATTAATTCTCCCTAGACTCAGTGCACCACGTGGCCGTGGACCCGTGGACGTCGTGCGAGCGCGCGGCGGCGGCGGCGCTGGCCGCGGCCGGCGTGGCCCACCGCGCCAGCGGCTGGTCGCTCACCATGGAACATAATGGACAGCTCACCGGTACGGTAGTATTGCAACTGCTGCATAAAGGGCCTTAGAACACGAGTGTGTGTTATACGATCACAAGAGGCCTAATTATGCACGGTTGCATACATTATTTTATCTACACATACATATTATAAATTGGTACACGTATTGAATTCGAATAAAAACTAAAATTACTAACCTCCATTGTATAAAAATTCCATGTGTATTTCTCGTTTGACTTTTAGGGTGACAAACAGTTCATTACAGTTCGTATCAATACAATATCGAACAGAATGTTCATAATTTCATTATGAGTATCACGTCTATATCGACATTCTTCAAAACATTCGGAAGTCACTCCAAAAGTAAATATTAATTATTAAATATAAACATGTTAAACATGTTTTTTTTTCTAACAATAAGATTACACTAAAATGACGTAAAAATGGCGCCAAATTTTTTTTTAAAACCATAGACAAACAAAATCTCGGCAACTGGACGTTTCATTTCGACTTAAAATTGATTCAATGAGTTTGAACAATATTTAAAATTTAATACTCGTAACGTTACAAATTTCGATATTTTAATGATAATAAGTATAGCTTTACAATCACAGACGAGGACGTTTTCATAACAATATAAGAATACGACCTATTGCAATGTTAGTCATTGACTACGGTTTTTGAACATATTTCAGAGGAATTATAATATGTGTGTAGATAATCTTATAGTTCATTTCATCAATCGATAAAACATTTGAATACTAATCTTTGTCAAGTTACACCTTAATATTCAACAATATTTTTTTCACCACAGCACCTCGAATAGTTGTTTTACTGACAACAGATACAAGATACAACACACGTCACTATACTATAGACCGATAGGTACTTAAAAGATGGTAAACAATCTTGACATGTCTTTTTATTTAAACATACACTTTATAAATCAAAATCTTTACATTTTACAATTTAGGTATGAAAAAATCATTTACATTCATAATTGAATTGTATATTGTAACGATTTTCATTTTTAGACTGTGTATTTCAATAAAAAGACATGTCAAGATTGTTTACCATCTTTTAAGTACCTATCGGTCTATAGTATAGGTTTTTTTTATATTTTTACGGACATAGGGTGCTATGCATACAGCCAAGCATGGCTAGTTCTAAAACAAATGTTAACTTATAAAAGTTTTTTTTTTTAATTGTTGTGCAATTAATTTGCTTCTAATTTGTGTAATTCTTCTAGAATGGGCGGGCTGTGAATACGCTCTGGACGCAGTGGGAGAGATCGAGACTTGGAACGCCCTGCCGAGCGCTCGGTCGGAGCCTCTGCGCGGGCCGGGCCGCGGCCACACGCCGCCCGCGCCGCCGCCGCGCGCCTCCGTCGACCCCGAGCGCTCGCCCGCGGCAAGGCCCTTGGTAACACACACAGACATAAACTTCCTATACTGTTTTAAACTTTCGTGATTCTCGCCTATGTTTACGCGGGACTTATTGACGGTATTTTTTAATTACCTCTCGACGTTTCGGCCGCGTTACAGCGACCGTGGTCACGAGTTGACTGAAGAGAAGAAGTTGAAGGATGTTGTTCCCTACCAAACACCGGGTGTTTATAAGGTTGATTGTAGTTTTTAAAATAAACCAGACAAAGCGGACTATAGTTGAAAGAGTCAAAGAACATATTGCAGCTGTTAAAAATCGCCAAATAAACAAATCTGCCATAGCTGAGCACTTGCTGGAGTCAGGACCAAACCATTGGATCGAACTTCATAATCCCAGAATCCTCTCTACAGAGCGACATTATTTATTTTATTACTCGCGAATAGTGCGTGAAGCGGTTGAAATCAAGAAGTTTAAAAAATTTAACCGAAGTGATGGATTCAAGCTTTCGTCCTCATGGAATCCTGTTATAAATAAATGTCAGCCTAGAGGTGAACATTCGGAGCGAGCATCTGATGTTGTTAGTGTTGTGTGTCGGTGTAAAGCTTGAACACGCCAAAACGTGGGCACATAAAATATTAAATAAAAAAATATGTAAACCATAATTCAAGTTTTTTATTATT
>BHDV01007889.1:47559-62379 GCA_005406045.1 Adoxophyes honmai
TTACTTAACAGTTTAGAGGGTTCTAAATCAGATAGTGCTATTCCTTCTAAAGCCTTGAATCTGCTGAGAGCTACGGCGTATACCTTTAGTAAATATGTACATAAACAGAAGTTTCCTTTTAGGATAAAGCTAATTTGAAGTCGGTTTTTTTTTGTTTAAAATTATGTACTTTGAAATGGCATGAAATTAATATTTGTATATAATTTAATTCTGACATTAATCTTTTTGAATTGAGTAATCGTAGCAAATGACAAATTTAACTAAGATTTTTCATGTTCTTTTCTCACAGGTCATCAGCGATGTCCGATACGTCCGAAGCTCCGAGTTTAGCCTCTCATGTACGGCGCGTGCGCGTCCCGAGCCAAGCCTCCGATGTCGACCAGTTCTTAGACGACCTGTTCTCGCCGGTCCTCGACCCCAATATCGACGAGTTGTCCGACGCTCGCTCCCTCGCAGCCAGCATCAAAGGAGGCGGCTATACGGACTTCATCGATAGCATTCTCAGCTGCGACTACAAAGAACAGTTGGAAGCTCTCAACAATGCAGCAGAAATGCGTACCGCGATAAAAGGAGGTGGAAAGGAAGAAAAAGAAAAGAGCAGGAAGGAATCTAGTGTCGATTCGGTCGATGATTATATTACGAACCTGTTTGACCCTATCTTCATGAACGATAGTCTAAAGAGGCTGACAGACGGAGAAGGCTTATCGGGAGCTATCAAAGGCGGCGGAGTGACACCGAGGGCGGCTTCTGCCAACACTTCAGCACTTAGTTTTGGGGGAATGTCGAATATATCCATGCCGGCGACGCCCGAAGCTCTAGCGGCCGCTTTAGGGCTGCACCTGCCACCATCTGGCACGGTAGACATGAACGTTTACCACCAGAACTTGCAGCGGGCGTTCCTGCAGAGCGCTATGGCGCAAAATTTACAGATCCAACAGCAACTTCTCGCTCAGAACCAAGCTTTGCAGACCTTGCTGGCCGGCCAGGTCGCGGAGCCTTCGGAGTCGGAGCCGACATCACCTGTGCGATCCTCGACAGTCGTCCACGCCCAGGTTCACTCTCCTCCGAGAGTAGTTATAAAGAACCGACGCGAGTCCAGCGAGAGTTCGTCCACTGGCGCGCCTCCCCCGCCCCCGCCGCCTATGCCTCCACCGCTCCACGCCACGGACCCCTCGGAAGTGCGGGGCTTCATGGACCCCTACGGCCGCGCGAAGACCGTGAGAATAGGAAAGTGGCGGTGGCCCCCACCTAAAGACGCAAACGGTCAAGATATCAACCAGGACTTCACCAAGTTCAAGCTCCGACAGATACATAGAAGACACACTCCTCAGTCGCAGAGCAATGGCGTCGATCATGAGCCGCGTGGGCGCTCGCGGTCCGAAGCCTCACCGAGCATAGAATGGGAAGAGTTCGAAGTCGACGGCCCCGTGTCGCCGAGCCGCGAACCGCCCACGCAGCGAACTGCGCGCAGAAGCTTCGAAATAGGTGCTCAACGGCCTTCCCCGGGCAGCGTGGGAAAGCTAAAACTTAGTTCTGAAATGAGACAGAGGTTGGAACGCGTAACGGCCAACCATTCTGTGCGTAGCACGTCATCTGCGGCTGAGACACCACGCACAGTCAACAAGCTGGAGGATACTAGAAAGTTAATGTTGGAGCGTCAACTTGGCGGTGGTGCTAGATGGGACGCACCGCCACCTCCCTTACCCCCGGCGCCGCCCGGCCCGGCTCCGCCTCCTCCCATGTCACCCCCTATGCCTCCAGACAGGCCAGCACCGCCACCGCCGATTCCGGAGTCCTCTTCATTTGCTCAACTTCGTAGAGACAGGGACACTTTCGGTGTCCATCAGAACAGGGAAGCGGACGACAGACACGCGTTCCTGGCCAATTGGAGCTCTAGAAGACGAGACGACCCCGATGCGGGGTCGCGTGACGATTTGGCCACACGTTTCTTAACGGCTGATCGGCGCGACCATCGGGTGCGCGACGACTGGGGCGACGAGTCTGACGGGAGAAGCTATAATGACGACCGACCACATAACCGCGACGAGTGGGATTCGGAGTCCGGTCTAGACGCGCATGATCGTCGCGACATGCGCGACATGCGCGATATACGAGACAATTTCTCGGGTCGAGACGCGTCGGAAATATACGAGATACACCCGACGAGAACCGAGCGCCGCAAGGAGGAGAATGGCATCGACGATTTCGAACGCAAGCGGTCTCCGTATTCTGATGATTTTGAGAGATTCGATGGCCGTAAAAATTCCCGAGATATGTTAGTAGGGAGGGCTAGAGACAGCCCGCGGTCGGACGCGGGTTTCAACGACAACAGCGACACGGCCAAGCGCGCGACGTTCAAGACACACATGGCCCAGAAGGAGAGGGATCGCAAGATCGAGGCGGAGCGCAGGCACTCAGTGTCGACGCACGTCACCGACCGAACGGAGCATATCGAACGTAAGTTAAACTATATTTTTTGATAAATTAAGTAAATTGCCACTAAAGCGGCCTTAAATGCGCAATGCTACTTTTTGTAACGTACACCGACTACAAAAATGTAGAGTACCTAGTCTAGAACAAAACGAACTCACGAACTAAAAATCGCGTGAGTAAAAGCGTCCTATGGCTTCCCATCGATCGTTAGTCGTGGAGTATCCTTACTTTTAATATTATAATTGCGACAGTAACTCTGTCTGTTTGTCTGTCTATCGCGCTTTCACGCGAAAACTACTGAACCGATTTAAATGAAATGTTATCTGAGGGGGGGGGGGTGTTCGTTCGGTGTGGCATAAATGCTACCCAAAGTCACTATTCCACGCGGACTAAATCGCATTGCTAGCATGATGATAAATACACAACGCAAACAAAACCCCTGTTTGTCCCCCTGCGAAGGCGACGTCCCGGCGCCGGCGGCCCTGCTGCCCTCGGACCGCGCGTTCCTGACGTACGCGCGCGTGCCGTGGAAGCTGCGCGTCCGCAAGGAGGTGTTCGCGCCCGGCGAGACCTACAGCGACCCCGCCGTGCTGGACCTGCTCTATGCACAGGTAAATAAAATATGACATGTATGGCAACTTCATAAATTTCATAATGTAAATAAGACTTTTTTTTATTTCTTTTTGACTATTGAATCAAATTCCGTCTGAAGTTGGGTTTAGTTATAATATAAAACCTCTTTGTGTCTTTAGTGGATGTTGTAAGATTTAATAGATTTATAGTCCATTCAGGATAACATTCGACTTTAAACGAACAAAATTAAAAAAAAATCTCAGAGATCAAAGGTAAAACTGGAAATCATTATTGCAATAACACTTACTCTCTCTGTTCTCAAAACAAATGGTTTCACCATTTGCGGTGACGCCTTCCGTATACTTAGAAATGTGTGCGGATCTGACCGTTAAAAGTCTGATGTTATAATATGCTTTAATCTATGGTCAAATTATTAAAGGCTTCAAAACATATATTATGTTATGGCTTTGACTATGTCTATGTAATCTTTCATGTGCATACGTATGTATGTAAAACGAGTTACATTTCATTGTAAAACCGAGAATCAACTCCGTGTTAGGACTTACCCAATTGCAAATAATTTAAACGTCGATTTCCCTAGAATGCTTCCTCAAGTCATTGTTTTCCCCAACAGATAGTTAGCGATGTGACATCGTCCACGTCGTCGCTTCGCGTGGGTGCGAGCGAGCGAAGAGCGGGCGCGGCGTGGCTTCGCTCGGCGGGCGCGTCGCCGACGCGGCAAGCGAAGCGGCAACTCGTCGAGTTGGCGCGAAGCTGGCCGTTCTACTTCGCTCGGTTGTTCTCCGCGAGGGTTCCGCCGGGCGAGACTGCCGTGCTGGCTGTTTCGCATAACGGCGTTACCATTGGAGTTAAAGGTGAGTTAGATTAGAGTTTTCAATCCATATTAATCCGACATTTAATATTGAACATAGTAAATAAGAGACAAGAGTTATACATAAATTTTCATGCACACATTCTCTACTCACATATCTCTGCACAGTATTCTTGACATAATTTTAAAATTACAGTCTCTGTGTAGTAAAATATTTAACCTAACTTTTTTTACATAAACATACATTTCTAGTATGTACAAAAAAACAAGATATTCTTCAAGACTTGTCCAAAACAATGCAAACGTTGCATTGTGTAAAGGCAATCATAGTTACTTTCACACTATTACATCTAGGTGTGTGGTGCAGAAAAATCCCCGACACTTAAAATTAATAAACGCGTGACAAAAAATTACAATGTTCAATGGTCCAATGTGGCATGTTGCTCGGATTTCATTGAAAAAAAAATGTGTTTCTATTATTACTATAGGTTTAATAAAAAAAAATCACGACCACTTCCTCTGTGTTACCTGCTTTACAGAATTAAGTTACCTATGTATTATTTAGGTAACTTTACGATTCAGAGGATGCAATTAAGTTTCACTAAACAACACCGATAGGGTGCCCACAGCATTAGCAGGAAATATCCAATCGTGTCTGTGCAGGTCCCACGGGGCTGACGATCAGGCGCTCGCTGCCGCTAGCGGGGCTGCGCTCGGCCGCGCCGGCGCCGCACTCGCTGCAGCTGTCGCCGGCGCGCGAGCCGCCGCTCACGCTGCACGCGCCGCTCGCGCACCACGCGCATGCGCTCATCGCCGAGTACGCGCAGCAGTGTGACCAGGTACGTGGACTAATATGTATATCGCTCAGCTAATTCCAAACAGACCCTTAGCACGATAGGGTGCGAGTAGAGATACGCGCGAGGTCGACTATACCTCTCACTGTCTAACAAGAGACGTCAGAATATATAATATATCCCGCGCGCGAAGCGACTCGAGTAGGTAGGTATGTTCTTGTGGTAAGCCTACAGTATAGCCTGTATCTTTTAGATACTCATTCGTACATGAACATACGTGATACAGTGTCGTATAAGAAATTGATTTAGTAATTAATTGTCGTTTCTAACATGTAACTCGCTCATACTCGTAGTGAAACGGATAACCCTCGGTTAAATACAAAGTCGCTATGAAATTTGGCGAAATTAGAATGTTCGTTACATTCTTTAATCAGTTTTAGATTGTCTAAACACCTACACTTTGAGTAAAATTGTGTTTCTTTCATTAAATTTAATATTTATATTTCTCTCATTTCTCCGTCAGCTCTCTTTCCCACAGAAGTAGGCAGAGGTTACCAAGTTCCACTTTTACAATTCTGATGTTCTTCTTTTGCTTCATCCACATTATTTATCTCTTCTGAAACTGAACTGATTAAAACTACAAATTACGGAATCATGTTCCAAAGTCCAAGAAAACTGAGTTAGTTTTTTATATGCATTATGAATAAATAACATAAATTTTATATCCTCCAGCTTATACGCAATGTAGCATGAATTGTAGATTTTAAAAGAAATGCCAAACTACAGATTGCATGTTACAACCACTATAAAAACAGACTGCAAAAAGTTCCTCTTATGCCACTGCGATGTCACTACCAATAGGTATGATTAGGCAGAAATACATGTGATATTAAAAAGTGAATTTGTAAAAGATGAACATGTGTGGACTCGACCTGACTTCCGATGTTGCTTAATTATTATGTGTTTGCGGTTTTTATGGTTGTCAATAAAGTTTGTCACACATTATTCACAGGAAACACAGAGACTACAAAAAGGTTTGCTTCTTTCAAATAGGCGCCTTAAAGATTGTCTTTTCACGAAGAATGGTTAATGCTCTAAGAAAAAAAATACCAGAAATAATCGGCAATTTTTTTTAAAATGATGTTTAAAGCATTTCCTACACACCATCCAGCTTAGTTACCAACACAGTTAACTATACTTTTTTTCTCCTACGTACAGTGTAAGTGTAGGTGCATATTAAACTTCAATTTTTTTTTAAAGATTTAGTACCTGTCTATAATTTAAATTGTTATAAGATTTTTTCTAAACAAAGTACGTAGTATTTTTTCTAAACGTTTTATATCAGTTGGCAACCCTATATCACTTGTAGCTGTTATGCAACGTTAATCGGAACTCAATTCGAGGTTGCGGTGATGTATGGCGCGGCACCGTAAGCTGATACCCGCCCGGGGCGGTCGAATTATCGCTTATTTATCTTTAATCGTTATGTGATGCGGTGCCGCGGTTGACCGCGGTTCACCTCCTACGTTTCCGTCCTAGCTATAAGCTCTTACCATTTGCTACTTACCTATTCAATTTATTGTTAGGTACCTAGGTAGGTACTTCAAATGATTCAAAACTTACCTTCGAAATGTTTACGCCTGTAAATGCTTAAGGAACAAATATCACACACACATAACGCCTGTTTTGCCAAATTTAGGTAGGCAGAGCACACGAAACGCTGCATAGACAAATCCATGACGATTTCACGTTTCGTAGCCCCTCTTCTAGCATATTTTTAGATTTGTTATTTAGAGGTACCTATTGTATATGATGTTCAGAACTATTATGTTTAGAGGTGACATGTTGCTAAATTGTCGCCTAAAGTATACCTCAACCTATATCCTTTCTCGTACGACAACCACTAAAGAAATGGAGAGGTGTAATTCAAAACCCGATACTTATAGGTGAAAAACTTAGGTAAGTCACCTGTTGAATGTGTGAGTAACGTGTACAAATAGATAGACATTCTACTTTTAAATTTTGAAATATGTCGTATGGTTTGCATATTCATTGTTTGCTTATCTTTCAAGTTTGATTATTCCTGTCCACTTAGGATTGACATGGCTGTCTCGATACGATATAAATAGTTGTCAATTTAAAGTAATTGTTTTCGTATTATTTGCGTCGTTTATTGCAAACTGTACACAACTACATACAACAGGTGACTTACTTAAGTTATTACACGGGATAATAAAATAAGAGCAATAATCGGTTGAATGTATATACTTAGCATTAGAAACGGATAAAGCTAAAGTAATTGGTTAGTTAGGTATCTAACTACATATACAATATTAAGTACTAAAGAGGGAACAAAAATAAAACATAATAACACAGACCTAACCTGTTTGCAGTGACTAGATATTACAACGTGTAACCGATGCACCGGCTGCTCGAACATTCTAATGTATATACAATCGTAATCACGATTAATTCAATGCTATCCTAAATTATAACAAGATTACAATTATAATTAGCGTTCTTACAAACTTTATAGCCGATCTGCTTACAGCTTGCAACAAAAATTACACAACTTAGTAACCAACTGTAACGCTAACAGCAAGCTCATACATTTTTAGAACCTTAACAAATTAACAAGCGTTTCATAATAACATGGCGAACAACACAAGAGAATCAACAAAATCAATATCTTCCCATTATAAATAAATAAAATAAATCACGCTCGTTGACGTAACACTATAATTAAACTGTTGCAAATTCTGGCCACGCCAAAGATTGTTAGTTTAGTGAATATTTTTAGTTTCTTTATGTATTTAATTACCAATTAGTTTAAAGCGGTCAAGAATTGGTGTTGCGAGGGGTCGCGACTATGTGCTAACATTTCACAGTTAGTATGTCTTTTAACAATACCACACGGCTAACACAACTATCTAGTAAATTGTAGGCTTGTGTTTCAACTACGCTTCAGCACATATTTTTGCTGCTAAAACTAGATAGTTAATATTGATAAAAATTTAATAGGTTTTCGCATCATATTCCTTTACCAAGAAGGGACATTAAGTAGGTCGATAGATACATACGGAGTCACTTTACCTAGGTATTTTTTTAACTTTTTTGCCACCAGACATTAGGCCGATTTATAGCTTTAAATGTGCGCCAAAATGCCTTGGTAATTCAATTAAATAAGCAATGATAAATCCTTTCATTGCACTTACATGCCACACATGGAATAAACTACCTATTTCTACACACTCTTCAACAAACCAACTTCCAACAAATCACGAACTGCAAAATAACAAACGCGATATCTTGCCTGTCTTCTTTATTTATTTACCTCATCAAATATCGCTAAGCGTAAAAGTAAAATACAAACTTGCAACACACGACCCAGTTAAGAAACGCTACTCGCCAAATTTTGTTTCGCTGCTAATAAAATATTATATTAGTCGCTTTGTTTGGGCACGTAAGCACGTCCGCAGACCCAATTACGTACTCATTAAGAAGACTAATTGAATTGCAGATGGCACCCAGTGTAAGAACCACTAGCATTTGATGAAAAACGCTGTTCTTTTCTTTTGTTTTCTTTTAAACTCTCATCCCTAACTATATGCAAAAAAACAACCAAATCTTATCCAAACTTAAAAAATTCTTAGTTCAATTTTGCATATAGTTGGTAAAGAATTGTTATGAAAAATTTTGACACTGAAATAAAGAAAGTCCTACTCTAACTAGGTGTGAGCAAAAGGGATGACAACTCTATATCACACGATCGCTAAGTGCAATGAAACACACTGATCTTTAAAAGAACAGGTTAGTCGAATGCAGGATTACTTGGACGAAGATTTCAAAGAGAAATTGCATATCGAGGCCATTAAAATCAACTAAAATTGTAATTTTAAATGAACACTTCTTGCGAGGAAGACTTGTACACCTGTTATTTGCTTGACTACGAAAAATACTGAACAAAAACACACGGACAAAGTGACACATTATTGCATGCATAACTACTTATGCGCGTGTACAATGTAAAAGTAATCTAGGTATATGGAGGTGTTAAAAAAAGATTTACCGCTGCCGTTTATTGAGTACGAATAAGTAAAGGAATGTAGAGAAAATGCTGGGAAGTTGACAGCCATTTCCCATTTCCTTTACGACCACGATTTTTTGCGAAGTTACGTAGAAAGTGTTTATTAATCTCCAGCATCTTTGTTTTCACACTCACCGAACTAGACAGAGATAGTTTTGTACCTGAATAAAACGAAATGCTTTTAATATTCATTTGTTTCTAATTTAAATTTAGAACGACGTGAGCTAAACTGAAACAAAAGACATGCGAGCAACCTACACACGTTTGTTCGTCCCGTATCCCTCATCTCGTAATTTATTTCGGTTGTACCATCGAACCACTTGATTCGTGACCCATCATAGAACTTATTCGCAGTGAACGTCATAGTGACATTGCATTGCTTGACAAAGGAAATCTTTATTATGTTTATTGTGACAACGTTCTGCGGTGGGTCAGTAATCAGTTGGTTCGATTGTACCTACTACGTGTTTTAAGTCCAAATATTAGGTATAGGTATACAATTAATAGATAAATCTTTCGCAATAGTAAATATACGCTGTTCCTGTCGGACTTATTTTTTAAAAACTCAAAATTCAAGTTCTTGGTGGACGCGGACGGAATTACACGCGGAAACTACACAGTAATTTTTCCTATTTCTCCTTACCAGCAAAATTTGCTGATTTCTTCCATGTAACGTTTCAAGCGTCGATATATCCGATACTATTACAATAAAATGCAATAGCTATGTGGTCGTATGTGCTCCCGTTGCGCTCGTCCCGTTACGCTGACCGCCGGCGGGGCGTACGCAGCGCGGCTCGGGATCACTTCGGCCGGTTCCATTTCGTCACCTTCTTAAGTCGTTTTCATACGCCAGTGTACTGTTCTAGTCGCCACCATCCCTATATCGTCACTTCCCTTTCTCATCCGCTTTCTTAGGTAAGAAACAGCGCACCTACTCGTTTAAATACATTCGTAATTAGACTACTAAAATGGGATATTGACGATACCAGAAATTGGATGAGTTGGCGCTGTGTCAAAATAGGAATATATGTAGACAGATATTGACGATATCAGAAAGTGGATGAGTTAGGAAGGTGACGATTTAGGAATTATAGGCTGGCAACATGGCACGGTGGACGATATAAGAAGTGACGAAATGGAACCGAGGCCGAAGTGATCCTGGGCCAGCGCTCTCCCGTGATAAATGAGTGCCGGCTACTGGCATCTCGCACGATCCACCACCTACAGGTTTGAGAATTCCTGATGAAGCAGAATTGTATGTACCTACTTCGCGGCTTATGATTGTTTTGCAATAAGTGTCACGCATTTCACAACTATTTCCAGAGTCCAAAATTAAAATTAATACAAAATTACCTACCCGGGTGGTTTCTGGTTTCTTCATGGTCCTTTTCATCCGTGAATGTTGTGAGACGACAAAAAAATATTATGTTCAGTTGTTTTGGGAATTTTGTAATAAAGTAAATCGGCAATCTAGCTTGAGATACTATATTTAGGGAATTAATGTTAGCTACTAACTGGTTGAACCTGCAACAAAATATCAAGGTAACAAACATATGGCTCTCAAAACCACCGTAAACTTAATTTAGTAAAAATAATTCACTGTTTTTATTTTTAATGTTTATACTCATGATCCAGATGTGCGACATAATTTTATCTGTGTTCTCGAGCGCGTCGCTTACCGCCGTGCATGAAACAATGTAGATTGGGTGATGTATTCCAACTTGAATGAAACGCGAACAAACTAGCAAAATAAAACGAGACAATTCAGCAGCGTGCTTACTCGCGCTCGCATAATGTTTGCCAGTATAAAATGCAGAGCGGACCTTATTAAAAGGAAATTTATTCAAATGTAACTAAGCAGTACAGTACTGCTGCCGGCATGTTTATTTATCTCCGGGCATATCGCACATTTAGCCGTTTTTAATGAATTTCGTGACTTTCTCCGGTAGCTCTAAACAGCGCCGCATTAAAGATTCTAAGATAAGCGTAAGTGCTCGAAAATCGTCCGCGGTTAGATATTAAAATAATTAAAGTTTCACTGGATACGCGGAGAAGTGCAAGTAAGCGTCGGCCGGCGGCAGGCTTGTGCTGCATGCCGATATCATAATCTTGTTGCTACATTTAGTTATATTCTACATTTCAAACGAAATTTTAAACTAGACCCAGATTTACAGACGGTGAAACATGTTGAACAATATCTGACTTTATAGCTGAGTATTATCAGCACCGTACGTGTTGTGTGTTTAATTCGGTAAAAAAAAACATAATCAGACGATACAGTGAAAAATAATTATATCCACCTAACAAAACCAGACCACAAACAATAGCAAATTTCGTAGCACCGCGTCGTAGCGCAGCGCCAAAAAGTGAACGGAAGCTACGAAAAACAAAAGAAGGCGCTATCACAGATCAAACATCGATCGATATGGATCTGTATCAAAACAATCGCGCGATTAAATCTAGTGTGACATAGCTCACCATGGTGCATGGTGTGAGCGGGGCCGGCGCGCGCGCCGCGCAGTGTGCCCGCGACAGCGCCCGCGCGCGCACCATGCAGCGGCCGCGGCTCTCGGTCGCCATGCGCGACAACTGGCGCCATCTGCAGAGGCTGTACGGGCTGGAGCTCGACTGCGAGGACTGCGCGCCGCCCCCGCGCCGCGCGCCCAGCCTCGACTCTCTCATTAACTCCTCCGAGGGCGCCTCGAGCGGCGACACCGCCCCTGAGGACTCGGACTCCGGCGCCGACACCCGCGCGGACCCCGAACCGCGACCCAGGAATGACAGACTGAAGAAATGCCCGCAGAGTTACTCGTCGTCGTCTTCCGGACACATGGAGACGATACACGAAGAGACCACGGAGCCTAAAGTGTCAGTGAAGGAGATTCTGGCGCGGTTCGAGAACCTCACGGACCACCCGGCGCCCGCGCCCGCGCAGCCCGTCCAGGTACAGTGCCAGTGCAGTGGATTTTGATTTATAAATTCCGCTAAAATCGGGACGTCTGATGACACTGAGTGGACCCTATTCATGTGCGAGCGAGACATCGACTTACCCCCTAAATTTGGTAGAAGCTGAAACCAAAATTCTTTTCATATTTTTCCTTGAATTGATTAGGTAGGTATTTCAAGCAGAGTGCATTTTTGAATTATTGCAACCGAAACTCTTTGTTGTGTGAGTGGCACTGATTTCATCAGGTTACGAGTACGTTTCAAAATTCAGCTGTTTTGATGATCGCAAACAATTTTGAGAAACAACATTGTCTCAGGTTACTTCATTTATTTCGTTGACTATAAATCCGCGTCGTGTTTTTGCTTAACACAAAAATTGAAAGGATCAAAAGTCAAAACAACCAATACAAGGTCAACCGTCACTTGCAAATATCATTAATAATTAGTTATTTGTCATTACGTGTGTTACGTACAACAATGGGAGTCGCGCGTGCATGAAATCTCGCATGTGAGGAGAATATCTTACTCACTCTTGAGTCAATACTGAACGTTAATTACAAATCGTTTATTGTTTTCCAATCGCTTTCCAATCTGGGATCATTATCCCTTGATGCAATCGACATGGCGCAATGCTCATTGGACATTTATAGTATACAAGTGATTAACCATCTCATAGAATAATTACTGAACCGTGCACTCTTTGTACTTTAAGTGTGATGTCTTGAAGTTACGGTTAAACATGAAATTTTACTTAAGCGTACATAGATGCAAATTTAACTTAGAGTCGTATATTTTATAAATAAAATTACTTAAGTAGTTACAAGTATGTCGGTTTCCGAATACGAGTAAACTACACGTGAAATTACTTCCGAGAACTTCCTTAACTAAATCTCCGAGCATTACGTATGGCATAGTTATAAAAAGTTGATTTATGAGAAGAGTTGCGTAAAAATGCTAATGCGCCGTTAACACACATGACATAAGTTATTAATAAGTTATTGATAAATTATTTGTTCGAACGTCTCTACTATCGTATTTAATTGAGTCATCCGGACAGTTTCTATAAAAGTTTTGGTTGTATCCAATATTGAACATGTTTTTACGTAGGGTTATCGTTTGATATCCGAAAGATGAAACTTTGTACACCGACAGAGTGACCCCGAAATTTAAAACATATCAAGTCTGTGTAACGTTTTGTATACTATATCTACCGCCTTTGGGGATACGGGCGCGTTTGTTTTTAAATATTATTCAAACATTGTTAATTTACAGTTACTGGTCTACTTTGAAAAAGACCTTTCTAGTGTAAACATTTCTATTCGCCATATCCTGGGCTACTTTCATAATACTTGAACTATCATAAATGTTTGTACTTACTTTTATTCCTTTTCTACTATTGACCCAATCGACTTTTGACCTTCTGTAGGATGTTGCCACTATAAACTTTATAATAATGGATATCCTTTATGAAGAAGCTTAATTCCTATAATCTGGGTTGTACATTTTCCTTTGAAATTCTTCCGCCCATTGTTCATAGGGACCGTAAATCAATAATTCATAGCTAAAAATTAGGAACAGTTAACGTGTGATAGATACACCAAAGACGATTTAGCAGTAACTTTAAGTAAATAAGTATAGGTAAATAAGAGAATTTACAGTTACAAGTGTACATGATATAGGTTTCCGCGGCCGGCGACACACTTTCCTACCTTCATTATAATGTTTATGTTACGAACAAACTAATTAATTATGATACAAAAAACTCTAGGAAGTAGGTTCCGCCATCTAAACATTGAATACATTACTTTTTAACCAAAACCTCCGCAATACAATTTGCGGCCGAACGGCTTTATGTAAGAAACCTACGGGGAATGGTGTCAGTGAGATTCATATGAAAATATTAAAGCGTTTGACTTGAGAATGTATTTAATTTGAGGTACGTTTTTATGCATACTTCATCGTCATAACTTCAGGGGTGTTATTTTATTTGATGAAGTGTCAAATTAACTGTTAAGTGACTATAGTGTCAAAAACCGGCCAGATACGAATCGAATTAGCGCTCTAAACTAGTGATTGTCAAGCAAAACGCGGCAACAAAATCATGTTTATGTTTGTTTGTTTGTAATTTTCTAACTAACTTTTTAAAGTGAGCACTGCAAAAATCACTTTTGATATATGGGAGACCCTCCTTCAATGTTTATTTCATCTCGATAATCTTAGTATTTCTTGTTATCGCGGCAACAGTGATACATTTGTAAAACTTTTAAAATGTCTAGCTATCACGGCTCCTCTACGGTGGCCTGGTGACAGACAGACGGACATTTTCACATTCTCAAAGATGGACAGCGGAGTCCTAGTAAAATGTTGTATTTCGATGTAGCAACCTTAGAAAATTATCAACTGGGGGCAGGTCAGCGTTGTATAAAATACGTTGAACTGTCCATTGACTAAGTAGCATGGAACAGCAGTCGCCAGATGTTGACCGAATGCGAATAAATAAGTCCGAATACGGTGAAGGCGGTTTAAGTTAAATACCTTCTAATTTCAATATGGTTAAAGCATGTTTAAGCAATGCAACAGCATTAGAACTTATATATGGTTTTAAGCTGGCTAGAGTACCTGGTAATTAAAACATTTTTTGACCTTTTTAGCGCCAAGCAACTCTAATGTCACTCACGACTATCAAATTGTTACATGAAGATGCATTTTACTTTGCATGTAGGTACGCCCTGATCTCATATATGAAGGTTAGGTATCCGTATCATGAATAGGAACCAAAATGTTGCGCCTGTATTACAGTTTATAAGGTAAGATGATGACACCCATCTGTCACCTGTCTTACAATGACATAAGGTTGCAAGTGCCAAGTATTGGGTCAGTGTCGAGCACAGGGACGTTTACCTTACCTACGAGTATGGATAAGTTTCACTCGCAATTTACTTACTTACAACTTACGACAAAAGCTAAATCCACAAAACTATAATAAAGTTTTAGCACCATGTAGTTTTCATTAAATTCTTCGAGTATATGTTGTACACGCGGTTAAGTCTTTGGAATCAAGGGAAATGAGCCTTTAGGTGGGACTGGACAGATTCGTATTAAATCAGTTAAGTTTTAAGCCAGAATCGGAGTATGTATGACTCTAATGTTGTCGG
>BHDV01007889.1:63929-111971 GCA_005406045.1 Adoxophyes honmai
AGTTATGCGTAATGACGATTATGACAAAACTATGTATGCTTATAAAATGTATGACTTCAAACTTTATGCAACCCGATATAGACCCACCACAACAATAACTTTAAGCCCTTTAACGATGGTCAAAAAACCGTGACAATTCCGTAGATTCTTAACCACATCAATTTCGACACGCTAAACGTAACTCGGAACAAAAAAGTACTATTTAAATGTCATTGGAATACACAAGCTGTTTACGTAATGCAACTATGATTACTTATGAGTTTTAATGCGACACTCGCGTTTACCATCTTGAACTTCGAACCGCGGTATTTGGTATTTTTTCGTTAAGCCGCAACTACACTGACGCGTTCACCAAGTCACCGCACTTGTTCCAAACTATGTAGTTTAAAGTATGTACTTTGGTCAACGAACGTCGTCATACACTAGACCTAGACAGTCTGCCGACCATCGTCACCTAGCTAGACTGTGACAGCTCGTCGAATGCAGCCAACTACAGTGTTCTGTACACTTGCGGTCAACATGTGCAGTCGCGAAAAGAGATTGTTGAGCCACTTTAGACATGTAATCAATGACCGATGTGACTGACTAGATTGGATTAGTATTACACGACCAACTTATGAACATTGGTAAGTGGCTCAACAATCCCTGTTCGCGACTGTACATATAGTAGTCGGCGATAAACTTGGCCAGATTTTAATTGGTGGGGGCAAGTTCGCGTATCGCTTTTTCCGAGTAATCTAAGTGTAATTGCTGATTTAAGCGCAGGTCTGTCGGATACTTAGAGTTTAGCGCACGCGAGTTCCATCCAGGGGCGTGACCCTTCACTAGTCAAGGCAAACATGCTTATTACTATTTAATAACATATAAACTCAGCTGTAACAATAAAACGCTTTTATGCGTAGTGTTTTACTATCTCTTCATCCGGAATGGACCACCTAGAGCTACTATTGCAATTTCTGTGGCCTTGTTGTAGCTTTGTTCGGACTTTATGAAAATATTTCAAATTTTGATGTATTAAGTATTAAGTATTATGCGGTTATTCGATCACAGGCTCAATGTTTTCCTTGTTTTCATACATAGATACGTCACGCTTCATTCCCACAGGGGTAGGCAACGACTGCTTTGTTCCACTTGCGATGATCCTGTCGTACCTCTTTTGCTTCATCTACATTCATTTGTCAGATGATGAAATCTTCGACCTATTATTGTATCCTTACTTTTTCATATTTTATACAATTACGGGGGTTTGCCTTTAATTGTTTCGACATTTCGATGAAATACATGGCCATGGTCACGTCACGAGTAAATAGTTGCACACGACTTAAATATCGAGGTAATTAAAACATTACTCGTGATTTAGCAGCCAGACACAATCTTGTCTGGAAAGATCAACGTGAAACACAATAAAATCATTTGCTTATCTACAACCTTCGACTAGTTACGTCTTTACAAGCAAAATAAGTTAAAAAACGTGTATTCGTACAATTTCTCTGCTTTTACACACACACAGACACACACATCTCACAACCCAACCCAATGTAAATTAAAAATATATTTACGACTCAGTATATTAAAAACTGAATAAAACATCCTGAAGCAAGTCTAAAAAGGGCCCTCGTGGCATGGTGCTTTAAGGCCAATAGCGTTCCACCTTTGAACAGCTATGCTAATTCTTTGAGAGAAACTGCCAGCTTGTTGGTCGCCAGTTGCTTTGACCAGGTGCTTACCTACTGCGTAATATTATGCTCAAATTGCTGGTGCATGTATGATTAAATGGATGTTATTGGAACTATGTCAGAATTTTATACTGTCATCCACATCACATCAAATTATTATGTACTTAGTTTGTATGTTACTAGACAAAGATCGTCAACAATCATGTAATAAAAAATATCGATACGGCACGAATGAAGAGTAATTCCGTCACAATGAGTGGCCAAGCGAAAGTTGATCGTGTGGCATACGCTGTCACACGTGCATAACCCATCGGCCCATTGATGGGCATTACAGACTACACCTGTGGTGAGACCACTACTTCCACATTTGAACGCTAGAGGTTCTGTAAAATCTCAATACAAATCGTTTACGAAAAAAGTTCGCAGACATACCTAATCGAAATGCATACAATTTTTGAGACTTACAGACCGTGATAAGTCATATCTAGAGACCTAAATTTGTAAAAAAAAAGAATTACCGAATCGAACGCGTTGTAGGTTTAAATCTGGAATAATGTTATTGCCTTCAGTGCAAATGGAAATCTAAGTCACTGAGATCGGAATGTGCATATGCATAGTCGCTTAAAATATACGCAAACTAGTAAACCTCACTAGTTTGCCTAGTTTAATAATGCACACAAAGCCAATTTTTAACCCCCGACGCAAAAACGACGGGGTGTTATAAGTTTGACGTGTCTGTGTGTGTGTGTGTGTGTGTGTGTGTGTGTGTGTAAATGTGTATGTATCTGTCTGTGGCATCGTAGCTCCCAAACGGATGATCCGATTTTAATGCGGTTTTTTTTGTTTGAAAGTTATATCAGTCGAGAGTGTTCTTAGCTATGTTTGGTGGAAATCGGTTCAGGTCTTCAAAGTCATCAGGTCATTTGTTTGGTGCGATAAGAATGTTACACGTTCAGTAAACCCATTGGGTTGGGGCTCGTCGGGGGTGTTTTTAATTTTTAATTAATGTTGGTTATAATATCCCCGGTCGCTCAAATCAACTTTTATACAGATACCTATCTATACGATCGTCTCTACTAGGTCTCCAGCAGGATGAGGAGATTGTTTAACGCTAACTGTTATTTCTGATCCCCAACTGTTATTATGCTTACGTGAAACGAATTTTTCGTAAATCATTCGTTCAATTGGCTTCAAACGTGCTTGGGTATGGGACTGTCATAATATTACGCGATGTACCATGTTTCGATCGTGACTCCTAGCGCGACAGACAAAAGCGCTGGTCTTAAAAAAAAATAACCTATGGTATAATTTCCACGTCAGCCGTGGTAGCCCAGCGGTTCGAACTGTGGCCTCTCAAGCAGAGGGTCGTGGACCTCTGAATTTTTCGGAATTTATGTGCGATATCAAAATTTGATATTTATCACGAGCTACTCGGTGAAGGAAAACATCGTGAGGAAACCTACACACAGCGACGAAGTAATTCAACGCTATGTGTGAAGTTCCCATTCCGCACTGGGCCCGCGTGGGAACTATCGCCCAAGCCTTCTCATACTGAGAGGAGGCCTGTGCCCTGCAGTGGGACGTATATAGGCTGATGATGACAATTTCCATGTAGGTACCTGAAAAGTTGTGTCACAATTGCAAAACACGCATCATCATGCCAAATCGATTAAAACCACACACAATCCGATTCGCGGCGCGCGACAATGCGGAGACGGCGAGGCCGCGCGACAATCGCGGGAACCGGCCCGTGCTTCCGTTTCCGAGCGATCGTGGAGCGAATCCTTATGTTTACGGGGAGTTAGTCAATTAAAAAAAAAAACTAACAACATTCAAAATGAAGCGTTGCATGTTATAATTTTCTTGTCTGTGGTGTTATTTTCTCTCGTAATTTGTTGTGTTAATTGTTGACATTGTTTTTTAAAATGGAAATGAGCATATTAACGATTCTATTCTAACAATAACAATATCCGTTCTATTTTTCGAAGATGTGATAGCTCATGATAATTAAATTTCGCGAAAGTCGGATCATTCCGTTGAATTTTACTGTGTTTTTATTCAAGCAACGTGTAAAGAACAAGATAAGTAAAACATGTAAATGACCTGAACGAAACTTTATACATGCGGTAATAAGATGTAAATATTTTACATGTACTTTGCAAGTAGGACGCGGAAGATATGAAACTTTATTTATGGCCGCACGCAACATACTCAATTCTTTGCTTCTAGTTCTCACAGATTCAGTTTTTATGATCAATCCCATTGTTACATCAATATTATCATTATAATTAGGTACGGGTTATAATTTATAGTATTCTGATTATGATTACTTTGAAAACTTTGACAGTACGATCTTGTGAATCAATGATTTCAGGTCAATCAGGCGTTAATTTGCAGTGGTAAATGAAACAATTAAGTACTTGGTCCACCGCTGCCTTATCCTTTTTCCAAACTATGTCTTCCTAGGTGACCAAAAATTGTGCTAGTTGTTTTTTTCTGCATCAAGCCGAAAACCTTTCAAAACAGTTGCATTGCATGATACTTCAACAGGCAACTGTCATTGGTAAAGGGTGTCTGTTTTAAGATTATTGTAGCCCTATGTGCTAATGTGACATTTTCAAAATAAATAAATAAAAAGATTGTTCCATTTAAATCTGGAATATTCCATACATATTGAAAATTTAACGGATAACTCATGTTCACGTCGCGCGAAGAGAGCGGAGGCGCGCAGTTCGTGCTTGGCTGCAGCAGCCGCCACGGCTCCTAGATGAAGGGCTACGAATTAGTCCTAAACATGTCGAGCTAAACTCGATTTAATGAACTTGAGTTATCCGTTAAATTTTCAATATGAATGAGTCTCACAGTAGTTTAATGTTCAATATTCCATACCATTATGACAGTGAGAGTACGTTAATTTGACACATCGACAGTACATCAGCTGTAAATGCAATGGCCTAATTTAGAGATAAATAATGCCCAAATAGAGCACGATTTTTTGCGTTGTCTTTGTCTCTAAAGTGCCCGTTAACAAATTCAGAAACTTATTATTTTTTGTCAAAAACGTACTAAGCATTGTTAACACAAATTCGCGGCCAAACTCTCGTCTTGTCAACGACAATATTCAAGATCTAGCGCAAGCGAGAGTGCGTCGAATTAATGTGCACATTCTGATAATATTAGCTTTCTATTGTAATTGTATGATTTCGTGTCACTATGCATGCACTAACATCTGCGTAGCTAATTTGTCTATTTAGTTCCTTTAACTTTTTTTTTTTCAAAACAAACAGCAAAATAGGAATTGGCCTCGACCACGATAGGTTCCTTGCCACTATCTAAACTACATAACATGTTATTAAAGCAAACGATACTGCCACTTTCGATTTCTTCCTTTACTTAACATACATAACCGTCACGCCTTATTCCCTGCGGGGTAGGCAGAGACAACAGAGCGCCATTCGCTTCTATTCTATTATTTTTCTATTCCTTTACTTGTGTTACTAAATTACACTACGCGTTACTTAGAGAAATGGTTTTCGCAGACAAACAGACGAGCAACGAAGTGATCCCACAGGGGTACCTTTTACCCTTAGAGGTACGGAACCCCACAAACAGCTCCCCACCTTGGAATATGATTTATTCAAAGCCTAAATTTAACCCTCGTTTGGTTAAATGTATGTTTAATAATTAATAATTACATCAAGGCAAAATAAAGATACAAAGAAATAGTCATGTGCCATCGTATCTATCTATTAATTTTTAAAAAAATTTTTTCGTTTGTATTAAGAGGATAGGAGTCGCGCCACTTCTCCATACAAACGTAGTCCCCTGTTTTCTCCGTGAATAATGACATTAGAGCAAAAAAATTTTTTCATTAAATTTGTATCTGTTGTGGCTATGCCCCTACGATTTGCTTTTATCGATTTTCATTTTTTTTATTTTTTTTATTTAGAATATCGATAAAAGCAAATCGTAGGGGCATAGCCACAACTGATACAAATATAATGTAATAAAAATTTTGCTCTAATGTCATTATTCACGGAGAAAACAGGGGACTACGTTTGTATGGAGAAGTGATGCGACTCCTATCCTCTTAATGTATTAATTCAACTGCAATTATGTATCTATTGCTCATTATTCTCACGTTGCATAAACTATAGGTTTGAAACGATAAACGCAGTTACAGTTCTATTCTGCATTCTAACGTTAGATTAAGATATAACCTTCAATCGAGATGACAACACGAGCACTCCGCTATGTCTAGGCTACATCGATTAAGAACAAAACGATGATCGATTACTGTGCGAATCGATTTGTGTCAAATATTTTGCACAGTTAGCGGCAATGTTATTTGCACAAGTATGACTTCGCGATGGCCGGCGTTGCATAATTTTATGTTACAATACGGTATTTATGACTCGATGATTTTTTTATTTCAATATTACGATCAATCGTTATATTCGAAAGTGTTTCAACATCTTTTTTTACTGTTTTGTAACCGTTTACGAAGCGATACAGTGTGATTATGTAAATTATCTTAACTCTGATTTATTTGTTTAATCCTGTATACAGAAATGCACTAATTAAATGCTGTTTGTGAAGTTTCCAATCCGCGTCGGGTCTGCGTTGGAACTGTAGCCTTGCCTGTTGGAACCTTTCATACTGAGTGGAGGCCTGTGCCCAGTAGTGGGATATATTTTGGCTGGTCTTTAATTTTATTTGTTTAATCGTTGTAGGTACCTACTAATTATTAAATTTCTATAAACTTGAACGTTTGTCGACTGACCTACAATTCTCTTTTTGATATCACATCTGTTTTACATTAAACATTGAACATACTGCTTTTATACTCCAGTTGAAATTGACAGGACATGTACAAAGAAATAAACAATGGCTAACAGCTAATTAATGAAGAAATAAATGATGTTTCCAGCAAAAACATTTCTTGCAGTGACTACGCAAACGCAATTGCAAATCAATCCTTTATTCTACCTAAGTATATTGATAATTCCTTGTAGATTATGCGCCCAATTATCTTTATGCTAAATAGACAAAACCATGATTATTTTACGTTTCGCGACCACTTTTGTGTGTTTTTTAGGATTTAAATTGGCAGGTATTGTACAATTGGTTGCTAGCCTGCCGCCTAATATCTTAACCCTAGTCGATTTTCAGGACATCCGAGGAAAAAATGGAGAATAGAATGAATTTATTTACGTGCTCAGATATTTGACCTGTTGCTTATGTAATCAGTAATCATCGTCTCGCTAGCCGGGTTCACACTAACCGAGCCGCCTCACGAGACGTGCTTTTGTTTCACATAAAGCTCAAGAGTCACCAAAACAGTTGCCTCGTGAGGCCGCTCGGTCAGTGCGGAGTTGCGGACCCAGCTATTTAAAAAAAGAACCCTATTAGATTTGGAATCGCCGGCGCATCTCGCCGTGCACCCCAGTCTTTGTGCTCGCCTCAAACACCTGCCGCGTCACCGGCGCGCGCGCACTGGTCCGTGCTTCCGTCCGCTAACGACGGCTGTCCTTACATTCAGCTGACATCGAGACCCATTCGTGTGCGTGGAACGCGGATATTAAATGCTTTGTTATGTTTAGAGGCATCAGCTGAAGCAATTTTGGCAATATATTGTTAGTCTATTTTTGTACAGATACTAAAATGACGGTGTCTGTGTTGCCTGTTTTTTAACCGACTTCAAAAAAAGGAGGTTCTCAATTCGACCTAATATTTTTTTTTTTTTTGTGTATGTTACTCGATAGCTCGGAGACCCGTGGACCGATTTTCAAAATTTTTTTTTAATCGAAAGGGTATAACTCGAAATTGGTCCCATTGGCACGACACCAGGATCTGATGATGGAATCTTGGAGAAATCGAGGGAACTCTTCAAATTCTATATGGAGATGTACGGCGTTTTCGGTAATTTGTTGATGAAGTCAAGATTTTACATTGAGCAAACAGAATACTTTCAAAATATTGCTAATTTGAAGTCGGTTTTTTTTTTGTTTAAAATTATTTGCGATTGTAAATTAGTGATGCGCCTCCACTATCGAAAGTTAAGGATAAATTAAATTTAGTACTGATTTTTGTGGATAACTTATCCTGCTAAAAGATGTTGAAATTTGGTTTATACGTGACTAATACACGACTCATCAAAGCGCTTTGTATCCAGGGTACAAACACCGTCGATTTTTATCATTATTAGAGACTTTGACATTTGCACTTTGCACATTGTCAATAAGTACCTATACCAGATAAAAAATGTAGTAGTCCATACTGATCTGCCGCTGAGAAAAGTAATTTCCCTGCCTTGTAATGTTTTAATAGGTACTGAGTATCATTTCTCCGCAGCTGACCATTTGGCACTTCGTAACTCAGTCGCATAATGAACAGCCCATTGTATTCTTCATTCATAAACTCCAACAATCATACAACATACTAATTTAAGAGTAGTCCTGACTTCCAGCCCCAGCGGTAAAGCCTGTATGTTTCTAATACGAACATAGATCTCCCTGCTTATCAATGCAGCCGCCCTTTACAATTACATACAATGGCGCTCGTACGGTAATTGTCAATTTCAGCCAAACTAATTGCCATAGGTCGGAACGAGAGCGTAACCGTGCACTCTCTCGCTTTCTCCCGCGAGCGTCACTCTGCTTAATAAACACTAAATGGATTAGTGATCTGCATACGGTGTGGTGGGCGCTGGAGCGGGAAGGAATGGCCGCGATTACGGACGTCCAAGAACGGTTTATTCGTACCTATACTATACAACACGCTTGTATTCCCAAGTCGGGTAGGCAGAATACACAAAACGCTACAGGGACAAAACCATGGCTATTTCACGTTTCGTAGCCATGTGGTGCTGCCTTTAAAATGACACCTCTCCATTTCTAGTCGTAAAACTAACTTTTCTGTTGTGACACGAAAAATTAGCCTTACATTTGTGTAGGTCAACGGAAAAGTTACCAAAAATTTTACATAGGACGCCTGCAACAACGCTCATAACTCGGGCATTCCCAACCCTGCTCACCTCTTTGATACATATCCTGATTTATGGTTTGTATATGTTGACGTTAGTTGAAGTACACTTGCCTAATAAATGCTACGAGTAAATGATAAAACAATTTCATAAGACTTCGGATTATTTTTCTTTTGATAGATAGAGCCTTTTTGTGTCTATTTTTCCGATGCCCTCTGGTTATTTGGTCATTGCCACATTTCGTGGTTCCGTGTTTAATTTATGTTTTTCGTTAGATAATAATAACGACTACCTAAATGGTTGTGATGTAAATTCTGCGATGAAATACGACAAACACTACAAACGCAGTGTCATCGTGGGCAACTCCGGACGGATATGGTGGATTACATCGAATTATAGTAATTTCAAGACACGCCGGCCCTAAGTGCAAAATAAGTAGGAGCATCAAGAAGATGTTCAACTCGTATCATATTCTAAAAATATTCTCTGTCGCCCTCTGATTTTCACACCGAACCTTTTAAGGTTTAAATCCTGACTCATGTATGTAGCACCCTCCGAACGCACTTTTGCTGCTTCTTAATATTAGTTTGTTAATTTAAACTTTAACATAATCTGAACACAAAGGTCGGAGGAGTAATACTTATGTTTAGCTTAAAAATTAAAATTTCAGTTACGAGTATGTAACTAGGCCGCAAGGGGCTGACGTATTTTGTTAGATTCTACCAGCTCTTCGTAAATAATCTGAAGGATCCATATAAATTAAATCTACAAACGGCAGTGGTGTAAAATGCCATTGCGGTCAGAATAACTTCTACCTGGTTCTATTCTTATAATTCTTAATTTCCTACGATGTGTTAGTTTGATATAATTTAGTCATGCCATGTCAGCCAGCGCAAACATATGTTGTCATAACTAACATCCATATGGATGTGTCTGTGCTCTTGCAACTTATCCACCAATCACTGAATCAAGCCGTGCAGACGTAGATTATGTAATAAATAGAGTAAAGATAGAAAATTTTATTTATTTGCAGTCGTGACTAGGAGCTCGTGCGATCATATTTCACGCGCTTTTTGTCCGATCCGAGAGATATGGCGCAGTGAAAGTGGTATCATTTCGACAATGCAGCAGATGTTTTGTGAATAAACATATAATGCTGTGTATGGCTATTTATGGCGTGCTAGCGTGTGAAGATATACGTGATAGATTGGGAGGTTACACCGGGAAATTTACAAGTTGTAATGGTTTTTAACCAGCCACTCTCAGGGAAACGATGGCTCTTGTTTCACTGTAACTAGTGTGGTGTAGGGATAGCAGAACATCTCTCCGTTTATTCCATCCATAATGGTGTATTTTTTAAACTCAGGTACTAAATTGACAATTCAAATGGCAATATTTACAAATAATTTTACCGCATTTTATTGTTTAGTGGTACTCTCCAAACCATCGACAATGTTTCCACCCTGAATAAAAGTGGTTTGCCCATGTTATATTATAAGAATTTTTGTAACTATCGTAATCAATCAAATTCCAATGTTTATTAGATTATTTTATGCGATAACTTCCCTATAAACATCAATTATAAAAAAATATCGTTAACTTTCAATAGTGGAGGCACAGCACTATTTCGAATTGCAAGAAACAGGCAACACCGGCAATGTCATTTTAGTACCTGAGATTTAATAACAGACATTAAAATCCATACATGCTTAATTAAAACTAGCGACATCTGGCGATCGCAGCCTACAATGTGAAGTCATTGTACAAGAGTGACGGCGCACACGCAGCCTGATGAGTTAATTCGCAATTGTCCCACCGCGACAGTGGCGCCTTTGACGTTCGTGCAGTTAATTGTTAATTTACGTAAAGAATTTACAACTTCATAGAAAACATGCTTTACTTTGACCGTTTCAGATAACTGATTTGATTATTGGGATTACATATGTACAATGCAGTTTAAGTACCTACATCACGCCTGTATTCCCAAACCGTGCTCTGCCTACCCACACGAATAGACAAGATTTTAGCTGCTTAAATGTTTACCGAGTGCCAGGTCAAATAACCGATATGCAACTCTACATAAGTATTTCAAAAGGCATTTCGTTGAATGTGCTCAGTACGTTTTCGACATATTTTTGCAGTGGCCGGTTCGACGTGGTCGTGCGTAAGAATGCTAATAGTGATAATAGAGAACGGAGGCTTGCTGCAGCAAAATTTTTCATTATTTAGTTTAAGTAACGTTTGAATGGTGCTTTTACGGTTTTTTGTCATAGTTTATGTCACGCATATTGTAGAAAAAGTATAAAAAAACATGTAATTCAATATGGCATGTCTACATGTCTAGCCGTAAATATTTAAGTAGCTCAGGAATCTAAGTGTTTAATTATTGTGTTCTTCAAAAAAGTAAAACTATTTTTTTTTACTCCATATGTTACGATTTTCTCTTATTGTAGAGACGTAGAACACTTGGGAATTATATGAGTATATGACCGTTATTAATTTGACGTTTATTATCAGCTATGCTGATAATAATAAAGTGGGCCTTCTTTCTTAGCAATAGTATTTGTACAATATCTTAGCTGCGATATTATGGTATTTAAAATGCTCTGGTTCCCACCTGTTTTAGCGTTGTAGTGACTGTGCCCACTCGACCAACCCGTCCACATAATCCACACATACTGCTCAACCTCTAACAACCTAATGACACCCTACGACGATCCAGTGGTCATCAACTGGATTCACTTTCTTCCATTTTCCGAACTTTCCCGACAGTCAGGTGTAACACAGCGCTCGTTAGTCGCTTCAATGAGGGGCTGTTGCATATTACGACGACATTAATTGTGGTGTAATCTACTTTGATAGGATAGTGTTAATAGTTAGTTGTTACTTTCATGTAGCCTCTTTTAGATTCGTCAAGTGATCAAGTAGATGGTAATCTGTCCGGGACTTTTGACTTTATGTACGGTCGACCAAGAAAGTGGTCTACCACTTTTGACAAAAGTTTCTGTGAGATCAAAATTATCACAAGGTTGACATTGTCACTGTCATAATATTATGGCGAGGGGAAATCGACCTTGTTGTTTCATGAGGTTCAAATGAATATCGATCTTGAGGGGGTAGACCAATTTCTTGGTCGACTTTACCTCAACTGCCACTGTATTGCTTTAACCTGTCTGTCAAATAGTTTGCCTAGTAATAACTACGAGGTCAGTAGCACCAGCGAAGTGCTAATATATACTGCACACTGATAACGGAGCGACGTCCTTAAACCACTGAACATGCTGTCAAAGTACGTACATACACACGTTACATACGTTACCTTCAATAAAAGAAAATTTTAATAATCGTGGTTTCGTCTGCCCTGCCTACCCCGTTTGGGAGCATCGGCGTGATTGTATGTTTGTATTTATGTATGTTATGTTTTCCTTATCATTATCTAATTCTAATTACAAGCTTTTATTTACTTTCACCTATCCAGTTCTCTACCAAGTATTACAAGTTGAATTTGATCTACTTCCCGGTTTCCTATTGTGCTGAAATTTTGTACAATTGTATAAGTCAGATGTCAATGCAATAATCGGGTAGACTTCAGATGGCCTAGCCGGGACTTTCTCTGATGAAGGGAACTCTTCGACGGTTGATCTGATTGACTTGAAATTTGGTGCACATAATCTAGGATGGAAACAGTGAATTATAGTTGGCAAAAAAGCATGTATAGACAGTGAAATTTAGTTGGCTAGGTTATCTGTTACTAGGAACTTTTGATTCCACTTATCTGGCTTAAAATAGCAAGACAAGTGTGTGAGATAACGAGTTCACTACACATACGCGATCAGTGAGAGTACTTGTTCTAGGAAAACTGACTGGCTTCAGAGAACTACCTTACCTTGCCATTATTTTTTGTCTGAATCAAGCACATTTTAAACTGTAGTGTGCTTTTTATAGAGATAAGAGTCGAGAGTTTGCCTTTGGTGTCGAGATTAGAATCCACACCTCAGTTTCTGCCATGTCGTAAGAGGCAACTAAGGAAATAGGTTAAGGTACGCTTTAAGCGACAAGCCAGCAACCTGTCACTATCATACTTCTTTCACTAATGTTTGAATCTTAAATTATGCTAAAAGTGGCAATGAAACTTGAAGTCATGGTTTTGACTACGTAACTCATTTAGGAATGGGAATACGAACGTGATATGGGATGTATGTAAGAGTCGTTATCTTGCAAGCTTGCCTTTCAGCCACGACATATTAAAAAAAAATTACAATCTGAATGTTTTAAATGTTTCTAATTAAAAAGTACACCTTTTGACCTTGTCCTGGTGTTCGTTAGTTGATAGAATAATGCGTATAATGCTAGATGCAATTTACTCGTAATAGACCATTGTTATTGTAACGACTTCACTGCTCTCGATTTAAATGATTTACGTTTGATACGATAGCACCTAGTTACTCCCATTTATAGCCATAACCTTCACTGCGAGAAGTTTGAACAAGCTTGGTGAACCATGTTCTATTGTCCGAGAATTAAAAAAATTGTGTTAATTAACTATTTACATTTAGAGTGCAATGAGAAATGAATGAGTGGCAGTGCCATGGAATATAAAGACATTACAACGAGGGAAAATTCGGTGTCAGTTTCGGTAAGGCTGACTACCGACTTGGTTTCGGTTTCGGTCGAGTTTCGGTCAAAAACTGAGTACCTGCTTGGTTTCGGTTTCGTCATACATCCAGTCAAAACGGCTATTAAATTAAATGAAAGGGTTTCGAGTTGTATGTATTTTTTTTTTATTTGTACCTATGATCAAATGCAGAGTAACATAACGTTGTTTCATTCGGAACTATTATCAAGATGTATCTATGTACAGTTTTATTTACAAGAAGTCCGTTTGATGATCACAACGTTTATATTCTTCAAGGGCACAGAATATCTAACCTCGGTAATTCTTGTCTGTACCCAGTCATCGTTACAATTTTTCCCATGCCCAAAGACAAACAATTAAAAACCGTAATCACTCGTCGTTGTTGTACTCGTGGCTTGGGCTTTGTTTACAAACAGCTAATGACAATTGCAGTGTTGTATCCATTCCGATTGAATTATCCAAATCGTAAATATTGACTCTTGTTGCCGGTCATGCGATGCGCTGAACCGTAACCAAATAAAAACAAAACTGGGTTGCGGTTGCAACTCTGCCGGAACAAACAAAAAGACTTCTAAGTGCAAAGGTTTTAAATCGATCAGGATAATTAAGCTGCGATTACACTGAGCCGTTCTCTTAACTGGCAAACTACTTCGGTTAGCGAACATCTTTATCTTTTCACTCTAGACCAGCGGTGGGCAACTTGATTGGACCCAAGATCTCCTGTTTACTAACGAGACCCTCTGCGATACCGATTGCAAATTTATTGAAAGCAGTTGGTGATTACGTTGCGCCGTCTGGTCTACATATTTATATGTTTTTGTCTTGCCACGATCAACTGCATTACCTAATAGTCGCGATCGACCAGTTGGCCACCCCTGCTCTAGACTGTATGACGCCGTCACCTAGTCGGGCTGTGTCAGCTGTCGCTGGCAGAATGCGACCAACTATCATGTTGTTTACACATTTGGGATCGCCTCATGTAGCAAACGTTGAACGAATCACTGTAATTGCCGCTTTAACTTTAGGTTTTTCAATGGGGGAAAAACTTCTGTCGCAAAAATGATGTTCAGTTTTAAACGAAATTATTCATACAAACACGCTAGTTTGTCAAATGGGGTAAATATAGACCAGCCGTACTCAAAGTGTGTTCCGCGGAACCCCAGGGTTCCGCGACACCTCTGGAAGGGTTCCGCAATAATTTAGAAAAAAAACACCACTCTCTGGTCAGACGTTTTGGCGCAGCGTACGGACGGACGGATGGACTGTAGTTTTTTGTAGGGTTCCGTCAAGTATTTCGCTTTCCGAAAGGGTTCCATCAGCAAAAAAGTTTGAGAACCGCTGATATAGACTGTACACACGAAATGCTACATAGTCTATCTATTCCAAGTTTTGTAGCCTCTTCTAGCATTTTTTTTTATTTAAGTTAAGTACATTACTGACAGCTTGCTAGCCTGTCGCCTAAAATATACCTTCAATTGTTTCCTTAGTCGCATCTTACGACATCCACGGAAGAAATGGAGAGGTATAATTCTAAATCCGACATGCACGACCAATATTATATTAGCTTCAAATAAGAAACGGTTTAAAACAGCTAGGTGCCAAGTAGTTAAAATAAGACTAGATAGAACAAATACAACAAACAACATGCACTTGAATTTAATCAAGATCACATAAGCTTTCTTTAACGTTACCTCATATCTCATCAATATAACAATGAGTGACTCAAATCCACAAAAAGTTAGCATTCGATCTAGGAATTCAATTAAGAAAGAAATTCCCGATGAATCGGAGCGAGTATCGAGATTGCATCAATATTTATAAAGATGGCGGCGGCGGGGATGCGCGCGCACACACCGCCGCTGCACGTCGCCGGCGCAGCGCGGGGTTGCACCAATCATGCCAAATTAATAATTAATACTTCCACAATTAATTCAGAGTTGGCCAATTAATTCGAAAGTGTTGTGTTGGTGTGCCAATCGATTTTGAAATGATGAAAAATTATCTAAGCGATTAAATACGAACGAATTCCGGGACTTTATTGATCTTGTGTGTGATCGAATTGTCATGGAGAACTTCTACGATATCATCCGAACGTTGAGCCGGAAAACTTTGAAACGAAGAGTTAAGGTACCATTAGTGTTACCAGTTACCACACCAATTGATCGATGGCATCAATCGATGGTAAAATTATACGTGTTAAAAATACGAGTAAAATAGTAACGGGGTTAAATGGGCTATTAAATAAGGTGTCAATTTACAATATGTATTTGAAAAAAAAAAACATTAATTCCTCTTATTGAGTTTGGCGCCTTTTTCGAATGAAAAATTTACAGTCCGTCAAGGAATACACTCTGTTAAATAATCTATGATAACTTCAGTTCTATTAAGTGATAACTTACTAGTGTTTACAATATATTTTCGCTTTAATAATTTACATTTTTACCCGGTTTTTTGTAACACGTTGTATAGTCGACGTCAATCAATCAGTCTCTGCTAGGACAAACCACAGTAACCGATCAGAATCGATTGATTGACGATTGATTGGTATGGTGGGTGCTGGTTGTGTTCGTCGCATTTCGCTTCACTAAATGTCACCATCAAATGTAGAATCCAGAATAGAAGTTGTTAAAAATAAATCCGAAACCTAAAATTGTTACGGACTTGTCTATAAAATATTTCATGAGCTAGGCTTATCCCGTTTTGGAATAAAGGCGCGAAGTTTATTTTATATAAATGCACAAAATTGCAAAAAAAATGACACAGTTGTACAGAAGCTTCCACCAATATAAATTTTTATTTACGCCATATAATCGAGTTGCTAATTTTAAATGTATTAGGTAAATGTATGTTGAATAGAAAAATCTTTTTGGCATCTGGCCCATGTTTTTAAAAAAGTATTTTTTAATGATACTATTAAGTGACACTCCTTATTGCCTTATTGCAGTTAGCATTTGCTGTCCTTATCAAAAAATCTTATTACTAAAACAAGACTTCCTACGGCATCTTCTAACAATTAGAAAGTTCCATCAGACTGGCAATATTAAAACGAAATTCTCGTAATCATAATTTCATAAAACCTAAAGTACCTAATTTTCCTTAGGTATTCTGTTTATTGGGTATTTCGTAGTATCTTTGTTTGTGTAATAATTAGCATTTACTTCCAATTAATAATTAATACATGGACTTGCTTAATTGATATTTGGTTCAACACGTAACCAAGTAGCGCAACAATAGTGGCATAATGCTTAGGTTACTAAAGCCAATAACTTACGCTGTAATTCGATGCAAACGGAACTTTTATGATGCACCTCTTACTAGCTGCAACTGCATCCCATATTAAGCAAGTAGCTGCGCCTAGGGTTGTCAATATGGGTACGGTTTTATTTTACCACAAAATGTTTTCTCGTAGTTCCTAAAAACTAAACTTAAATAGGTACTGTGTATGTTTTTCTATCACTCGTGTTAAAAGTTACAACGCAGTGAAATACCTCAAGTGTCTGCCATTAGCACTTGGCAGACGAAGTTTCCTTCTCGTAGTAACTAAAAAACAAAGGTAACATCAACGCTCTGCAATTGGTTAAAGACATCTAGCACAAGAACTCGTGTCGAGTCGCTTGTTGCCTACACCTATCACTACCTAACTTTAAGTGCAAGAAAATGACAAATAAATCTATCATAGACGACCCCTGCCCTGCTAAGCCAGATAGCTAAGAACGTAATCACGACATTAAATTGTTTATTATCTAAGTCCGGGTTGTTATCCTACTGCTGGGCAAAGGCCGCTCATATTGTCCTTTCTTCCTGATTTATATATTGACAGCTACATTCACCAGGGCTACTGTCCAACGCGTTCAAAATCATGATCCTTTTTGGCAGGTCGAAACTAATCTCGTTTTAAAATTGAAACAAATGGTATCGCGCAAAGTCAGGACAATCGAAATCCGTGCTCTAATGATATAGGTACCAGAAATTCGTTTCACGTAGGTAAGCAAAATGTCAGTTGGGGATCGGTTTGTTACACGAAAGCATTTTACCGAGACGCTCGGGATCAATCGCTTTCTTCAGTCAAGCTCATGCCGATTCCGAGGGCGTTGACAAAAGCTATACAGTTCGCCGTCTTCGTCTGAGGGACCATGCCGTTGCCGTCCATAGGTACTAGGTACTTTTCCCTTCGATTAACAGATACATACATACATACATATTCTCACGCCTGTACTCCCAAGAGGGGTAGGCAGAGCACATGAATTCAAAAATCCAGTGCCACGTTCAGCATTTTCAGGGTTATCAGATGGTTAAACGTGATATTGCAGTGACAGGTTGCTAGCCCATCGCCCACAATACACTAACCCTTTCCCAGAGTCGACTCTTACGACACCCACGGGAAGAAAGGGGGAGGTGCTATTCTAACCCGGCACCACACGGGCAACAGATGCTTGACTAAAATAGGGAAGCATAGCAGAAGAACGGCGAGGCCTTATCTTCTTTTGTAAACCACGTTACTGATGCCGCTACTCATGCTGAGCGGAGGCCCATTTTTCGGTTCTCTTTTGTCACCAAGACATACCTACTGTTAAGATTTAAGTTAAAAGATTTTTTGTTATTTTTGTATGGTGTTCGTTTGGCTACCTAAAAATAAACATTTTTCTTTCTCAGTAATACCTAGGTCTTATTGTAATTATTAAAAAACTTATTGGTTGCCTAGCAACCCTACAGGCGTCGTCACAGCGCGTGGCGCGGGGAATTTATTAACACTCGGACATTCACGCTTTCCTGCGCGCCCCCTCCAGTCGGATGCCATACTATCGTGGTGCTCAATGGTGATTCTAACTGGGCAATAATTCAACGGTGTTTACTGATCTAATTGGATTTGTCTATTATTTAATCATAACATGTTTAGGAGATTGCGGGCCCGTAACCTGTTTAGGTCTCTTAGGTTAACTATCATAGTCTGCGTAGTTTTTCCTATAATAAATCTGTTGGAGAGTGAAAAGATCGCTACTTTTAAATTATACATGATAGGGTTACTTTGCATTTATGATATTTGTCGGGATGTATTACTTATTTCAAATCAATTAATTCATTAATCTGTTGTTGATGTTAGAGGATTAATCGCTCGCGCGTACAATACCGTACCGACGTCGTAAAAAGCAGCAGTTTTCTTCGCTCTAGGTTATTAGACGGTCTAACATTCCGTTTCTACGTTACTTTCTAGTTGCCACATGGGAAACGTCATTTCTCAACCTCTTTCATTTGTCGCAGGTCCAACCGAAGGCGTTAACCAATGGCGTCGCGAAAGAGCGCGTCGAGCGCGACGTGAGGGAGCGGAACGAGTCCCGCGAGTCCCGGGACTCCCTGCGAGAAATGCGGGATTCCCGGGAGACGAGGGAGTCCCGCGATGAGACGGAGCACGTGGAGCGGCGCGTGCAGCCGTCCCCGCCTCGGGAGCGCGAGCGGGAAAGAGAGAGAGAAAGAGACCGGGACAGAGACCGGGAGATGAGGGACGATCGGAGAGAGCAGTCGACGCCGCAGCACGACGGAAGACATCCGCTGCTGCAGTTCGCTGTGGACCATTTCCGACAAAGCCCTGAGTGAGTACCCATGCTCTGATTTTTATTTATTTGGTTCTAATAAATAATGGTGATTTATTTATTTCGCTCCGTGGTGATGACTGCAGTTGGAATAAACAAAGACCGCACATCGGCCTTCTGCAATAGTCAATTTTGGTCACGTATGTTAAGCGAGACAACTTTATATGACACCGAAATTAACCGAAATGACCAATGTGCGATATTTGTGACCCTGCCTTAGCACGGCAACTCGTGCGCGGAATAGTCATGTCATTTCAGGCGTCTCTAGTCAGATAGTGACAGCTTGCTGCGCTAAGCCAGCAGGTACTGTATTATATTTATTATAATGAAAGTGATTGATCTATTTGTGTCCAAATGTCACTGCCACCTATACTCTGTTTATTTTGGGTTGAGAATTTTAACTGTCAAATCCTTACACATTTTTGAGTAATCCCAAGATAATTATCGGCGCAAATTATGATGATGTTTGAATTAAGAACGTTATAACAAACAATGTTAAGTGTATTTGCATAAATCATTTCCAGTTTTACTAATGAATTCCAGGGATAATTTCAAATTGTGTCCGTTGAAATTCTCAACCCAAAAAAAACGGAGTATAGTCACCATACGTTTTCGTCCTTAATGTTTCGGCATTGTGTTATGTGTCCTTTTTCGGGTGTGAAAATATTTTTAAATCAAACATGTCACCTTTGTCGCAATAAAACGAAACCCAAAGCTGTCAAAATAAAATACTAAAAATGCTCCAGATCGTGTTGCTTTACATTTCATTAGCCAACTGCAACACTATTTCATAATGAATAATGAATCCTCATTCATTGGCTAACTCCATCCAATTATTGAATACTCGTAACATGAATACGAATTATTATTTTATTGTAAAACGGAGATTTTCGCATTAGATCAATAGCATTTTGCAATTTCTTGAATAGGTTTTGTATATCATTTAGATAAGCTGCATCAAACGTTTTAATTAAAAAGGATTTCATTACCATGTCATGCATTTTAAAAAGAATTAATAAGAATACTATGCCGGCCGGTCAAGCGGTCACGGCCGCATATAAGAGGCCTCAAACCAAAACAAAAACAAATCGTTGTGTTATACTTTTCTTCTAGACTTTTTTGTTTCAATTGTTTGTCAATTTATTATGGTAACGATAAGTACATACATACATACATACATACATACATATAATCACGCCTATAATCCCAAATGGGGTAGGCAGAGCGCACGAAATGTGAAATAGACATAACCAAGATTATGACTATTTCACGCTTCGCAGCCACTTCTAGCATCATTTTGGGTTTGAAAACAGATGTAAGAGGTAGTATAATAGTGACAGGTTGCTAGCCTGTCGCCTAAAGAATACCTAAACCCATTTCCTTAGTCGCCTCTTACGACATCCACGGAAGAAATGGAGAGGTGCTATTCTAGACCCGACACCACACGGAAATACAAACGATAAGTACATATGTTTTTAATTAACTAAGGCTATTACACGAAATCCACGGAAAGAATGGAGATATTATTCCAAACCCAAAGGTCCCAAAACCACACAGGCATGTCTCCATTCTTTCCGTGGATTTCGCAAGAGGTGGCTAAAGAAAATATCTACGTCAAGGAATATTTTAAGCGATAGGCTAGCAACCGGTCACTATTCCGCGTCTATCTGACTTGGTACTTAAAAATTATTCGCAAAGTAGCTACCAAGCGTAAAATAGTTCTTTGTCAATTCACAATAGCATTTTGTGTGCTCTGTCTACCCCATTTCGGAATGCAGGCGTGATGTATGATGATGATGATGTATGACTATGGCCCAGTAAGAAATTTAAATTGCCTACATCAAATCCAACTGATAATTACCGCGAATCACTAACAGTTGTGGGTATTTTTCGCTGTTTACATTAACATACTATAGATATGTGAAACAGAAAGCTATAATTTTGTAAATACACACAATTTGAAGAGAAGATTGTAAAGGCCTGTTCATATCGCTGACAAACATTTAAGTTTGACTGTAAAATAAAATCGGTATATGTAGATAGTAAATTGATTCAAGGATATAGTGCATATCATAGCTATACCTACAAGAGTTTTGACTACATTTTGGCGACATACTACTCCAAAAATTATGCAATCTTTGACTAATTTTTAATTTTTAAAGTTTTATGAAACTGATCTGCTCGCTCAATTTTAATATATTTTGGATTATTTTTGACTATTAGTACAATAACCCGTCCTGTGTGGTGCCGGGTTAGAATAGCACCTCCCCCTTTCTTCCCGTGGGTGTCGTAAGAGTCGACTCTGGGAAAGGGTTAGTGTATTGTGGGCGATGGGCTAACAACCTGTCACTGCAATATCACGTTTAACCATCTGATTACCCTGAAAATGCTAAAGTTGGCACTGGATTTTTTGAATTCACGTGCTCTGTCTACCCCTCTTGGGAATACAGGCGTGAGAATATGTATGTGTAGATATGTATGTGAGTATAATAACTAAATCCTCGCATTAACCGTTTCATCGCTAAGAACTTTACTTTAACTGGCAAATGTCAGCTTATTAAAAAAAGTTGGTGCGATTTTTTTACACAAAATGCAGTCACGCAGGCAATAGCTATTTGTTTAAACGAACAGCTCATTAATTAAAAACTGCTATCACTTGCAAATGATGCATATTTTAAATTAGGTATTGAACTGGAACGAATATATGTAAAACGTATGTAAAATCATAGTTTACCGTTTTTTTAATAATTCCCGAAGAAAAATACACAGCATAAGTCATTCAAAGTGTTTTAATTAAAAAGATGCCGTGATTTTTCAGAGGACCATTTAGTCCGGGGGCTTTTTAAACAAGTCATTTTATGCCTGCTGATGTTAATACAGAAAAGAGAATGCATGTGGCTCATGACAAAATCGATCGTCAGCTGGTTCAGTAGCGGTGGATGCGAGAGTGGAAAGCTGCGGAATACGTTAAAAAAAACCGAAGAATATTTTATACCGCATGAAATTTTTTTCGTGTGTAATTGACATTGATAAGAATTAAAAAAAAAAATTGTCAGCTGCATGACAGAGGGGGTGTTATGCGTCAGCTGAGCGTGCGAACTTGCAATCAAATAATAGGAAGTAAAATTATTTTATGCCGATTGAATTTTTTTTACATGATTTTAGACGTATACAGAAATGTGATATTGATAATCAGCTGCAAATATAGCCGTAGAAAGACCGTCAGCTGGAGCAGGAAAGTGTCACTACGCGCATGTCTCTACGAGGCGCGGAATATTCAATGCTCCGACTGACGATTTTCCCCCCAACGTTCAATCAGCTGTGGAATTTTCTTTTTTTAACCGAATTCAAAAAAGGAGGTATTCAATTCGGCTGTATTTTTTTATGTATGTTACCTCAGAACTTATAAATGGGTCCACCGATTTCGATGATTCTTTTTTTTGTTTGATTGGAAATGGCTTCCCATTGGTCCCATTTTAATTCCAGCGAGATCTGACAAGTAGTTTTTGAATTATCCTTAAAAAAAATCAACGGGCATTCGGGCGTTTTAGTCCGAACTTACATTATGTACATGATGTGTGCACGCCCTTAGCTCTAATCTGCCCACGCGCCGTCACGCCCCCGATGCGCAGCAATTAAACTTTATTTGACCACCGTAGCAATCTGGAACGCTGACGCGGCTCCGTAACATCTCGTTAGAGCCAATTTATTACAATCTAATTATTGCTTTCTTTGCCTTAATGGACAAAAACTGAGAGCTAAAAAAGATCACGCGATTCCGCCTCCCGTTTTATCGTTTCGTACGTTACTGTCATTTCATAATGGGAGACCACTATTTAGGTACAGTTAATCCAATTGATTCGTGATCTACCGCAGAAACTATTTATAGCTAACGTCAAGTTACATTACTTTTATTGACAAAGGAAATCACTATAGGTATTTCGTTAATTGTGACAACGTTCTGTAGGGACACCTAGCGCCATCTATCATCGCGTAGTAGCACTTCTACTGTCAAAATGGTATTCTGCATCCCGCTATCGAAGTTTCGAAGATAGGTTGCATAAATACAACCTCCAACTTTCACTCTATGAACTTCGGTCCCCAGGCATAACATCTGCCTGGAGAGAGATCTCTCTCTTGGAGTCTTTCTCATAGTTCTACTGTAGACTTCTACTACGGTGCATCAGAAATCAATTGGTTCGATAGTACCTACCTAGACTGAACTGATCTGCAATGAAACCAAAAGAGTAAACCCCTTCACGGTTTAAAATAACACCATCATTTCTTCAGTGGATACCGTAAGAAGTGACTAAGCTTTACAATCTTTCCAAAAAGTGGTTACGAAACGTGATATAGTCACGAGTTTGTTTATGTAGTTTTTCTTGTGCTCTGCCTACCCCTGCCTATGAATTGGTAAACCGTCTGATCGATTTGGCAGAGCGAATGCCGCGCCCTCGAATGCCAAACTTTCATACGAGTTCCACATTATGCGCACCGACCGTTACCGTGTAATTTAAAATTTCTAATTCTATAGCATCACTATAAAAGTGTAATACCCAACAGATATCAATTTAGTTGTGAGTTTATACATAATCATCGCAATCCCTTTACAATGCCTGCTTCAGCGACCTCTCACTTCGTAATACACCGTCATTTTCTAAATTGTCCGACGCCTCAACACTGTTTTGTGTCATTATTCTTTGCATCGATTGCTTACGTAACCGAGAGCAATTTAGTTATGGTGTTTATTGAAAATTATGCACTGTCAGCATGGATTTAGTTGATAACGACGCGAGGTAAATTATCTGTGGGCATTGCTCAATCTTGAACAATGGATTCCTTGTTTAAATTATTGCCAGTTTATCGACAACGATTGAAGTTGCCTTTTGACCTGTAAAATATGTACATAATAGCACGCCTGGATTCCTAACCGGGGTAGGCAGAGCACACGAAAAGTTATGTACCTAGTCAAAACCACGACAGTGGCACTTCTAGCATAATTTTAGCTTTGAAACAGACGGAGGAGGTCATGGGCGAAGCCAGGGGGGTAGGGTTTTGGGGGTTCAAACCCCTCCCCGAAAAGTTCAGGCTCCAAAACAACAATGGAACCCTTCGCACCCGAGTCCGACTCGCACTTGGCCGTTTTTTAGAAATAAGAAAATAGGATGGAAAAATTAAATTGGCCACTGAGTATTACGTTGTGCACATTTATGCCTCTATTCTTTGCAAATTACAATGTAAAGCTTACGAGCTTACACGATCAAACTCCTTGATATAAAATTAGCGTCTTTGTTATGCTCAATTATACTTCATTGTTTTGAACCCAGGTCAAGCGTGAAGCTCATCGTCTCTGCAGTATCATAAATATACACCATCTGATAAAACTATTACTTGATAATTAACAAACAGTCTATAGTTAATTGCATCTTAAACCATGGTTTTGCATCGATGCTCGTCTCAATGGCAGCGGTCCCGGTCGCTTTTTGCTATAGGTTTTTGCTTGCATGTTTTTTTCCCGCGTGGTGTTGGACTTAGTATTAGGTACACCTATTTTTCCATGGATGTCGTAGGAGGCGAATAAGGATATACAGTAGAATCCGCTTACTATGACTCCGCTTATTATGACGAAATACCCGACGAAGTTTGGTTTTCATATAAAATTATTTGCAAAAATCGGATATTATGACGTCGGATTTTTGAATTCACGTGCTCTGCCTACCCCTCTTGGGAATACAGGCGTGAGAATATGTATGTATGTATGTATGACGTCAGTTACAGTGACATGTCGCTTATTAAGACCTATTTTTAACAAATTAGGTCCTGTTATAATGACCGAAATGTGTTTTTAAGCCTTCAGTAATGTTTGATGATTCCCGAGAACGTTTAGCACGTGGCTAATTATCGTTTCGAAGAAGGCTGCACAATAATTGTCATTATTATTTTGTTCACATTACCAAATATTGAAAATGACAATGTCCTAGGTATAATTATTTTTTTACGAAACGCTTAGTATGACGTCCGCTTATTATGACGTGTGTGGCGATTCCCTTCGATGTCATTATAAACGGATTACACTGTAGGTTAAGTTAAGGTATCCTTTAGGCGACAGGCTAGCAACCTACCACTAATATACCCCAAGTAAAACAATTGGGACAGGATACTAGTCTGTCGCCTAAATCATACGTAAAACTATCCTTAGTCGCCTCTTACGACATCCACGGAAGATATAAGAGGTGTTATTCTAAACCCGACACCACACGGTCAAATGCAAGCCTTGCGTAAAAAGCACGCGTGAAATAGTGAGGCGACAGTGTTATAATTAAGTATGTTTAGTTTTTTAAAGTAAATGGCTTGGGAAGCGAGAATCCCTGCAACATGACGCCGACAATAGAGCATCCTATAGACACCTGTAACTTTAATTGCTCACTGTTACGTTTCCACACGCGTATTTACATTCAATGCTTACGTGCTTTGTTCTTGGAATGTTCACTCTTGTTCAGTTTTTGTGTTAGCTTTTGCTGTTTCTCCTACAGGGTTGTGTTAGTTTAATATGTAAAGTTTAGTTTTGAACTTGATTTGGACGGATATGGTTTAAGCACAGACTTATGAGGTCGACCTAATCAAGTATGGATGGTGGTAAATGAATTATAGCCTACAAGAGCTGTAGGGTATCTAATGTACCTAATGATGAAGTAAACAATAATTAGGTGCATCGCTCAGTTTTTTACTTAACTAATAAGATGTAATGAGCACTTATGCAAACATGCTCGCACGGACGAAGCTCACCATTCATTCGCCTCATCAGAAATAGAGATCACAGGCTATTAGCTAACAATCGCACACAACGGTCGTACGCATCCAGCGACCCAAATGTACGAAAAGAGCATTTTTCGTAATGAGAATCTTGGGCAACAGTTTTGTCAGCTACCATTGAACAAGACAATGCGCCATAAAAACGTTTCGGAAAAACTGCGCGCAGCCCTGGTTAGTTGAGCGTTGAGCTTCGGTCGGGTGGAACGAGTCTTGGAGCCCGAGGTCGCGTGGGACAGTCTCGGAGCGCCCGTGGATCATGCCGTGCGCGGCGCTCACCCGGCTGAAGCACTGCATGCAAGTATTCCTGTTAGCCTCAGTGGGATAGAACAGTCAATGGAACCAATGGTCAAGAGACCTTGGTATCACCTCTGCGGTGGTAGATTGGAGTCAGTGCAATGTCAAAGGACGTTGGTATCGCCTCTGTAGTGGGTCCGGCCAAACTAGGCCTGAATCTTCGATCGTTTATCGCTCTCCGGAAGCATGACCCTCCTATGTCGGAAGTTTCTCGCGTGGTTTATCGTGTGCGTGACCTATGGCGAGTTCGCTTTCGCCGTCGATTTGTTTTTGTTTCCAATCCGATATTAGTGTCAATAAACAGGTGTGCGATTACAAACGGCCGTCGTGACTGGTGGGTTGGTGCGGTGGGTTACGTTCGTGTTACATCCGAATCCGAAGTTTTCCGTAATAGTGTTTCTATCTTCTGAGTGGTTGTTGCGGTTGCTAGGGATGTTTATTTATGTATCTTTGTATTGTGTTCTGTGTCTTGATGTTTGACTGTCCTCTTGATCTTGTGCCCGAGAAATGGTAGACTAGTTGACAAATCAAGTGTTGCATTCCACTCAAAATTGCAAAATCTCGTCATGATCAGGTCTAAATTTAGTCTCACAGCTTCTTCGAAGCTGTTTACATAAGCAACCCAAAGAAAGAGTGTTGTAATTATTGTGTTAGCTTTAATTGCTTTGTCCTAACGTCAAGTGTGTCGGATTTATAACTGTCCGGCGAAGACGACCGATTAGCCGTGCGTTGCGAAGCCTCGACAATTAAGCTCCGGCGCAGAAGGTGCGTCCGCGCCGTCGATTTATCTGTAATCGAGATGATGGTGCCCATTTCTAAAAGGCGTGATTTTCCAGTGCCGAAAGTAGATTTTCGAAGTGGGATGAAACTAAAATTTCACTATGCTCGTTGCATACGTTTAGGTACTTAAGTTCACATGCTTTTATCACTGGTAAAATTGACATAAAACTAGCGCGGCCCCGGCCGCAGTGCATTACATACAGACCAATTAAAGACATTAATATAGATGAATTTAATAAAGATTTGAATGCCATTCCATGGGAAAGTATTTTATCCATAGGCAACGTTAACGAAATGGTCAATACTTTTAATACCTACCTTATTGCTCTGTACGACGCCCACGCCCCTCTTAAGACTATTTACACTAAGTCCCGCGGCTGTCCTTGGATCACACACACGGTGAAACAGATGATGCGCCTTCGGGACAAGGCACACGCGAGATATCGAAAGACGAATTTACCTGCCCATGAAAAGTATTACAAGGAATTAAAACGGGTTGTTAATTCAGCCATTTACAATGAAAAACGAGCGTATTTTAGCCAAAATATCAACAGCAATCTTAAAGACTCAAAAGTTTTGTGGAAGCATCTCAAGAAAGATGTATTTGCGAATCATTCGGATAGCGAATTGCCAGCGCATTTTAACGAACCTAATAAAATAAATAAAAATTTTCTAGACCTACCCGGGGAAAACCGTGTTAATATCAATGATCTAACGTATTTCGAATTCCATCGTCATGGTTCAGCTGTGTTTAGTCTTAAACCTGTGACGGAGACCCAAGTTTATAAAACCATGAAAACATTTAAGTCAAATGCAAAGGGATATGACGAGATTTCTCTAGATATGTTATTGCTAACGCTACCACGCACTCTAAGGGTAATTACTGCCATTATAAATAGGTCTATAGAATCGCAATGCTTCCCTGACGCTTGGAAAGTAGCTTTGGTGCGTCCAATTCCAAAAATACCAAATCCCATAACGACAAAAGATCTAAGGCCAATAAGTATTTTGCCATGTTTTTCAAAGTTTTTAGAAAGAATCGTATGTGATCAGTTCTCTAGTTACTTGGAATCAAATAATATCTTGCCGGCCGTGCAATCCGGATTTCGTAAATATCGAAGCACGACGACTGCCTTACTGGACGTTACTGATGATATACTAGCCGCTCAAGATAGGGGAGAGGGAACTGTGCTCGCATTGCTTGATTTCTCTAGGGCATTTGACACTATTAACACAACATTACTATTATCCAAATTATCGTATTACGGGTTTGACATGCAAACCGTTAACTGGGTGGCAAGCTACCTGAGTAACCGGAGCCAATTGGTGGATATTTCTGGGTCAGGTGGCAAACGTATGAGATCCGAGCAATGTGCTGTCCACAGGGGTGTTCCACAAGGGTCTATATTGGGTCCAATCTTGTTTATAATTTATACCAGTGATATAAGTAATGTGATACAGAACTGTCAATATCATATTTATGCGGACGATTTGCAACTATACACTTCTTGTAATGATAATGTATGCACAAGTATAGACTTGCTGAACAAAGATCTCGAACGTATCAGCTGTTGGTCGCGCAACAACTCCCTAGCCATTAATCCTAGTAAATCTAAATACTTAATACTCGGTTCAAGAAAACAGACTAAGAAATTATCCAGTTATAATTTCACAATACACATCGACAATGAACCCCTGGAGCGGACGCTGGAGGCCCGCAACTTGGGCTTACTCATGGACAGTGAGTTACGATATGAAAACCATCTCTCGAATACTATTCGAAATTGTTTCTATAGACTCAAGGTGTTATACAAAATTCGAGATTATATAGACGTCGAGCTAAGGGTAAGGCTGTGTGATGCATTGGTGTTATCAAGGCTGAACTATGCAGACATCGTGTATGGCCCGCGTCTATTGGCGCGCACGCAAAGAGCTATACAACGTGTGCAAAACGCCTGCGCGCGTTTTTGCTATAACATCCCGCCTCGCGCCCACGTGTCTCCGTATATTAACCAGAACAATATATTAAATATGTCCACTCGTCGTAATTTACATTTAGCTTCTCTAATGTTTGGTATTGTGAACCAGCGCCTACCCTCGTACCTTTACAGCAAACTAACTTGGGCGCGTAATGCCAGATCCAGCGACGTCAGGCCGTCAGGGTTCTTGCAGCTGAACTACCCCCAGCATCGCGGCGCAGCATTTCGTGGTAGCTTCCGTTATGCTGCCACGAAATGTTGGAATAATCTGCCTCCGCCAATCCGAGCACTAAAAACTAAATATAATTTTAAGAATAAATGCAAAAAATATTTTCTCGGAGAGCAGCAGTGTAGCTGAAATAGCTGGTGATTGGTTGCATGACTCTATGCGCGGCCCTGCGGCGTCGAGCTTCTAACAGACTCTTTTTTGCAATTTCCCACTTTGCTTGACATTTAATTATTATTGTTTAAGAATACCTATTGTTTTTGAATAATTATAATGTTATTCCTTTTTGTACTAATTGTAAACTGTCTGCCAAATGTTTTTTACTTTATTTTTTTTTATTTTTTCGTTTAATGTTATTTTTGCTTTTGGTTTTAATTTTCTTTAGTTATAAGTTTCCAGGGTCGCACTGAAAATCAGCGTTGCGGCTTGCCGCAATATCATGCTGAGTGCGGCCCTTTTGGTTCTATTTGGCACGGTGTAGTGCACTTTTTATATTTATTTTTATTTATTTATTTAAATGTTTTATTCGTGTCGAATTTATATCAATAAATGTCTTTCTTTCTTTCTTTCTTTCTTTCTAATACTCGGATATTTTCTATTTACAATCAATAGTCTGTAAAATCTGGTGTATTTTATGATATACGAGCTATTACTGAAGGTCTTAATCATTACATAGATTTCGGAAACATTCGGTCACCGAATGAAGTCTTTGAGTCTGCTTTGAGATTTTTTCTATTTTAACAAATGAGGTCGACAGTTACGGCCGTTAATGTATGGTTGCAGATAAGTCGTAATCATACACACCCATTCAATGTTGTGAATTCATACGAAACAATGTGGTGCCGTTTTTAATTAAAAGCTAACTGTAGCATCGTGGAATTGAGATATCAATTTATATGATAGGTTGAATTATTCGTAACAATCTAACTGACTGAATCGTATGTTTACGAGTTATCGCAGTAGTCACACACTTCGTTGAAAAACGTAACAACGCAATAAGGTTCACGCAAGGTTTCTAAAAAAAGAACAACAATCAGGAAGCGTAATACATTTCGTAACATCGGAGGGCTGTGTGTAAACAAACATTTGAAAGGCGCAATGAAATGCAAAATTATTCGTATCGTAATCCGTAATCGCTTCCTCCCAAATTCGATACTTTCGCTGATCGACGCAGCGCCGGCGCCGGCGCAGTCGCACGATGTCGGCCGCGTCGAGCGGAGAGTCCGAGGCGGACATCTCGGGGGACAGCCTCGCGGGGGAGGCGGAGGCCTGCGCGCCCGAGAGCACCGACGACGAGTTCGTCGAAGCCTTTCTGTGAGCGTCCCGTGTAGTGCTTGTGTCAACAAGAACAATGAATTTATCATAATTGTGTAGTGCTCATGTGAATTAAATTAACGTCGTTATTTTGGGAGTTCTTGCCTTTGTTACAAATAACATGCGTGATTGTTGTTTTTTAATGCGTGATAGTATAATTAAGTGGAAAGCCTGACTTCCCTGGATCGTTATCCGAGTTAGCAAAGTACATGATGAATCGGTTTATTGACGGAAGTCTGTTTGAGGAAAGTAACTAACTTTGTCACGTTCGCACGAAACGTGTTGTTCGTGGTAGGTTAGGAAGGTGACAATGACAACGCTACGACACTCGCAGACATAAGTTTCCAGTCGTTTTAAGTATGCTCTAGTAGCAGTAAAAGAAAAGTTGTTAAATTTAATGAACCGTACAGTGTACTTATTGGTTATCAAACTTATCAATTTTCCAACAATGGAGTGACAGTAATAAGTAGTGTACAATACATAAATCACGCCTGAATTCCCATATGGAGTAGGCAGAGCACACGAAACGCTAAATACTCAAAACCACGTTTCGTAGTCACTTCTAGTATATTTTTTGTGACAGATTAGTCATCTTCATTTAATTGTCAGCCATCTTTATTTTAAAATTTTGCAAAATAATCATGTTTCTGAGACTCTACTTCTCCTTGACATTTATTTTAGACTATTTGAATCTCAAACTGGTGGAACTTGTAGTTGTAGTTGAAACAATGCGGATGCAGACCGGTAGGAATTAATAGAAACTAGGACACCCGCTAGTTTACCTATTCACTAATAGTATTAACCTTTTTAAATTTAAGGGACCGTTTAATTCTTTGATCTTATATGTTACTTGTGTGTCACTGTAATTAACATCACTATTTTGACAAGTACTTAAGAGGGCGCACACATTTTTTACGAACGTAATTATCAGATCAGGCGGGGAAGAGAAATTCAGGGGCAGGGCAGGGGTAAGAGGCACCACAGACCATAACTCGTCGAGTTATGAGTGATTATGGTCTGTAGAGCCCTCTTATCCCTGCGTTTCTCTTCCCCCACCTGACCTTAGTGGTTTTGGACCAATGTTTAAAAAATCGTGAAAAATAAATTAACTCATATTTAGCCATGAAAAAAATATGGTTAGACTAAACATATTCTGTAAATTCACAATAAAATTGTTTCATTTGTAATTATAATAAAATCAATGAGAAAAAAAATAAAGTAATAGTTCAACTTTGAAATTATGTACAATGATATTTGAATAATAAAAACCAATAATTTGATGCATGTCTCTCCGTTAATCCCCAGTAGACTATATTGTCTATCAGATAATAACTAGTTTATATCGTTTATGGTAAATTTTAATGGAAAATTTTCAAGTGAAAGACAGCTCTGACGCGTATTTTTGTGAAAACCCTTCAACAAATTGGCTAAGTAAAAGAAATCTGTGTTGCTAATAAAATATTTCTTTCCGTTAATCCCTAGAAAAAGAGTTGATTTATATGTTACAGTAGTTTTTCTTTAAAAACTTAAGGATTTATAGCTTTCTAAAGCATTTGAAAATCATCAAAATCACCGAATTTTGTGTGCACCCTCTTAAAAATGAAGTTGCTCATGCAAATTACTTTTAAATTAATAATTCATGAACAACGTTTAAGGGCTACATAACACTGAACACGTAGGAAAATCTCCAACTTATGCAAGGCGCACATTATCATATAACCACGGAGAAAATAATCTAGTTAAAATTAAATGTGTGAGTTAGGGCCGTTATTTAAATGAACGCAACATTAATATTTAATCCGCACGCTGTAAAATTAAATTGATCGCATTATAAAGCTTAATATTCATTTGACGTCTTCACGTCTTAATACATTGCTTTTTATTGCTGTGAGATATTTTTAATAGACGATAAAACAGAATGTTGAATAACGTTTATTTGGATTTTATGACTTCGCTGTTTTGGATTTGTATGGGCTACTGTGTTAACTTGTCCGCAAAAATGAAAATTATGTAATAATTTTTATGCATGAATGACCTGTGTAGTCATAAAGTTTAGTAACTAAAAGAGTTTCTTACAAAAGCTAGGGTTGTTTAGGAACAGTTTGGTCTTAAAAAAATCTTAAGTTCATATCACCTTTTTCAAGAAAACCCCTATTTTTGAAATTACCACAGACTTATTACTTAGCTACGTTTCGATACATGTCTATGGAAATTACCGTGGACTCATAGTACTCACTTACCTAAATGTCAAATTGTCTTATTTGTAAAATTAAGGAAATCTACACTTTATTCGGCCATAGAAAATAAGATAGACATTCTGCAATTCAGCTATCTATTTTGAAACTGAAAAGTTTGTCATTTGGGGAATACATATTGATAAAGAAAGAGGTAACGTGAAATTTAGTAGTACCTAATACTCAAACCTTTAGAACTAACTTAACTAAATTTAATTGAGTTAGTCTTTTTTGTGTACGGTATTTAAATAGAAAAGCCGATGTTATCATCGGCTCACGCAAGCCGATCGATTAAACCGCAACATGCAATTACATGCGAAAGGGGAAAAGGTATCCGTTTGGCAACGGAGAGTTCCACACGCTATTATTGAGGCATGATTGCGGCGCAGGCGGGTTCTGTTACGACAAAAATACATAATTGCTGAGTGGCGGAGCTCTTTTTATCGTAATTAGAAAATTGGAAGCCCTTGGGGCTTTCTCGTTTGCTTTACCTCTAATTTTTTACTACGCAAAAGTGAGTTCTTCAATCTTTGTCAGATTTTCTCTCTTAAACCAGATTAGGCTGCAATTTTTTTTAACACTTACGTGCCACGCGCATAAGATCGTTAGCGTAAGGGATTAGAAAATCTTGAAGTCCCCCGGGCTCTATCCCAAGACTCCCAGGTCGGGATTGGTAAATACTTATATTATGATGAATCCGAATTCTGGTTTTATGGGTTTGGGTGTTTAACACTTAAATAAGTAGACGTGATAGGCATATTTTAAACATTAAACTATCGTGAAACCGACCTATCAGCAGCCGTAGCTCGTTGGACCCGATTGTGGTTCACGAACTGGCCCGAAACACAGTCATTTTGTGTGTATTCTAAACCCGACACCACAGCTGGAAGTCATTTTCAAAAACTAACCAAACACCTCTCTTCCACAGACTAGAAATACTTAAAGCAGACTCGTCCCTCAAGAGCAAAGCCAAACGGAACGAATGGACGTGGAAGGCCCAGACGGACGTTGTCAAATGGCAGGCGTCGGCCCTCAGGGCTCCGCTGCTGCGGCTGGCGCCGCCGCTCGCGCCCGCCGCGCTCGAGTGCTTCAACTGCGTCAGAGCCTACTGCGGGGACCTCGCGCCCAACGAGAGGGCCATACACCAGGACCTGACCGAAGTCAAATGCGTCTATACTGTGCTGATGGTGAGTCCACGGCTTAAATCTCTCGTCTGCTGTAGGCTTAGTACGGCAACACTCTCTACTCGCCTCGCACTGGATAGTGTACCTGTAATTTTCTGACGTCTCTAGTTAGACAGTGACAGGTATATTCTATCTCGCGCGTATCTCTACTCGCGCTCTATCGTGCTAAGCCTATTGTATCCCCGAAGTACGTGTAGCCTCGCGAGACCTAGCGCCATCTATCCTCGAGTAGTAGAACTTCAACTGTCAAAGTGATAACTTGAATCTCGCTAACGGAGTTACGACGATCAGTTGCATAAATACGTCTTCCAACTTCCTCTCTGTGGACTTCGGTCCCCAGGCATAACATCTGCCTGGAGAGAGATCTCTCTATTTTAGTCTTTACCAACATACATTACATAAACGCCTGCCTCAATGCGTCTGTGGGGACGTGCCGACGCTGCGCAGGCGTTACCGAGACGCTGACGTTCACTAACGTTGCGGCGCCGTGACTTAAACTTTGCTTCGGCGATGCGCGAGCATTGACGAGACGACGACGCTCGAAAGACGCTAATGGGCGCGGGCCCTAAACGAAAGCATTACTAAGTTAAACATAAAACTAATGAGTCTCACTCATAGCGAAATAAAACTAATCTACTCACGTGTTTATATCGTGATTAGCTCGACATGTTTCGGGCAAATTAGTGATCCGTACATCTGGCGCGACGACTGATCTATCCGCCGCAGTGGCGGTAGCTCTAAATGTTGGATCACAAAGTGGCCCGAAATATGTTAAGCTAGTCTCTTTCTACACTCTAAAACTTACTCTTTTCATCGAAGTGCCACAGTAGTGCAGCGCCCCCTGTGTGGTGCTGATGGCACTACGTTGAAGTTGAAAGTGACAGGCGCCACCTAATATCCTGTCTAACTTTTTCCCCAAAAATACTTTGTCATCGTGATGTCCACTTCCTTTTAGAGAGTTTGTTGACAGAAGATCGATAATTCGAGGTCAAGATGACAGGTTTTAGCTTCCGCAGCAGAAATAGATATTTACACAATCCTTAAATAATTTTGCGAAATAAGCGGAAGTCTGGCGGACTAATAAATCAAGTATTTGCTGCGTTAATTAATTCTGCAGATTTAGTCACCGCTGATTAAAATAGTTACACCATTAGACTAGTATTCTAGAACTCTGAGGCAACGTCGTCAGAGATCTTAAGACACATTTTGTCTTAAACTTATTTAGTAACTACCACAAAACGTAACTAAGTACTTATGTATGTATGTACCTACCCAACATATAAAGGAATACTCATTATTTATGCGGAATCACTTCATTAAAGAAACAAACATAAAAACCAGCGTGCGTCGGATAATCTAAATCATGACATCGCCCTCTTCTTATAATTATAGACCTAGAACCTAAAGCACCTAAAGCCAGAAGTATCTAACATCATACTTTAAATTGAAACAAGTTTATGATATTGATAATTCTGATTCAGGAACTCGTCTTGACGTTAGTCTTTTTTTTAATTTATTCCTAGCCATGGGAACATCGCCCTTCAGCCGGTGTTATTGTAAGAAACATCAGTGTTGCCAACTCAAATATAAGTCTCAATTCACGATAATTGATGGGTGATCATTATTGCAACTAAGTATTAAAAAAATCGAACAAAATGAGCACAGTTCTGACCGTGTTTTCCTTCGCAGCATTGCCACGCGGTGCCAGAGCTGCGCGACGAAGTGTATTGCCAGCTGATGAAGCAGACCACCTCCAACCGCTCGCCGGCCGCCGACTCGTGCCAGCGCGCCTGGCGGCTCATGTCCATCTTAGCCGCCTACTTCACATGCTCCGACACGCTCAGGTAATGATCCTTCCTCTACACTCATTCCGAAGTTCTTCGGCGAAGTACTTTGGCTAAAGTCCAAAGCGACACTATAAAAACTTTGGTTAAAGTCCAAAGCGACACTATAAAAACTTTGGTTAAAGTCCAAAGTGACACTATAAAAACTTTGGTTAAAGTCCAAAGCGACACTATAAAAACTTTGGTTAAAGTCCAAAGCGACACTATAAAAACTTTGGTTAAAGTCCAAAGCGACACTATAAAAACGTTAGTTAAAGTCCAAAGCGACACTATAAAAACTTTGGTTAAAGTCCAAAGCGACACTATAAAACTTTGGTTAAAGTCCAAAGCGACACTATAAAAACTTTGGTTAAAGTCCAAAGCGACACTATAAAAACTTTGGATAAAGTCCAAAGTGACACTATAAAAACTTTGGTTAAAGTCCAAAGCGACACTATAAAAACTTTGGTTAAAGTCCAAAGCGACACTATAAAAACTTTGGTTAAAGTCCAAAGATACACTATAAAAACGTTGGTTAAAGTCCAAAGCGACACTATAAAAACTTTGATAAAATACAAAGCGACACTATATAAACTTTGATAAAATACAAAGCGACACTATAAAAACTTTGGTTAAAGTCCGAAGCGACACTACACACTCGTTATGTTTCTTCTACATTCCTCTTTTCCACGAAAAAAGCTATGTACGATTTTACCCCCGCGTTTTGTTAAAAAATTTGCCAAGCTAGATTTCAAGGACTACGTACACAAGATCAATGTACCGTTTATACAATCCTTCAATTAAAAAACTACTTCAACTAAAACCCTAGATTCGGGCAATTATGTAAAAAGGTTCAACAATAATTTGAACATGATGTTAACTATACATATTTATATTTAGTATGAGTACAAACATTTCTTTGTTTATATACCTTTGCAATCTTCCCGTGTTACCAGGCCCTTCCTTGTGGAGTACCTGTCCGCGGCGGCGGCGGACCGGCGCCGGCCCTGCCAGGGCACGGCGGCCGTCTGCCTCGCCAACCTGCGCAAGACATTGCGCTGCGGCGGACGGAAGAATGTGCCTAGCGTCGAGGAGGTGAGTAACCTTCAAATCTCTTCTTTTAGGGCCTACGTTAGCTGATACGGATCACCCGTAATAGACGCCCGTCTAATAAGAAATTGTTATGAACACCGCTAATTGGCGCGGGCGCTTGCGATGGACTCTAATCCGCGCGATTGGGCGGCGGGTGGCCGCTCCGTGTGCACATATAATATTTTAGTAATAATTATTATTTTATTTTATTACGCAAGCAAAGACAAGTATTTCATAGTAATTTACTAAAATGTGCCGAAACAAGAATATGCCGAAAACGGAATATGTCCAAAAAGAAATGTGCCGAAAACGGAATATGTCCAAAAAGAAATGTACTTATTTATGTTTACGCGGGACTTAATCACGGTATTTTTTAATTACCTCTCGACGTTTCGGCCGCGTTACAGCGACCGTGGTCACGAGTTGACTGAAGCGGAGCTCGACGTTTGTTTGGCAGCCCGGGTCCTTCGAACTACCCGCACTTGATTTTCATCAGTAAAGAAATGTGCCGAAAAAGGAATCAATCGTCCGGCGATTGAGCATGCGAGTAAATTTAAACCGTAATTAAAGTCTTGCCACGTTAAATACCAGGAACTGTACGTTAGGTTAAACTTGACTATGAAATCAATACGATTTGGCAGAGTTCGTAATTTGGTGGCGATCGGAATAATCCATGTTATGTTACATACGCAACACTGCTAGATCAAAACAGACCTAACTCTAAAAGTATGACTGTTCAAATCCATAGTTTAAATTTGAATTAAGATGGTTTTGATCTAGCTGTGGAATGTAGTGTACCCCACCTCCACTAAGGTTGTGTTGTGTCCGCAGGTGACGGCGGTGTCGGCGGGCCGCTCGGCGCGCCGCCAGCTGTACCGGCTGCCGGGCGGCGCCGAGCGCGTCGTCAACACGCGCTGCGCCACCGTCGTGCGCGACATCGTCGACGAGCTGTGTGAATTGGTGCGTATACAGTAACTATAGGCTTATAGCATAGCAACATGCGCAGACGGAAAGTGAGGGATAGACTATCTGTAATTTTCTGACGTTTTTGGTTAGACAGTGACGGGTATAGTCTATCTCACGCGCATCTCTACTCGCGTCTTGCTGTGCTAAGCCGGCTGGGTCTTAAGCTTTTTTTTAAGTAGCATTTTACGAATATTTCTATTAATGTCTCTATATCTCACCGTGATTATTGTAACCTCTCTTTTTGTCGGCCTCAATAATTAAGTTTACCTATATGACTCTTAAACGGTTGGCTGGAAGATATCCGATCCATTTTATTTTAGCAAGGGGCCCGTTTTCATCTAGGTACTTGACGAAATTCCATTTAAAGAGCAGAGAGGCGGAAGATGTAACTCACTGATTCATTAATAGTAGCCTACACTAAAAAACGTAAGAAAACAAAAATATATCTAATCAACATTACATACTTCCGATTCTACACCAAGTATATTTTGTGTAAGAAACATAGTTTCAATGACTTTTGTTGCAAAATTCTTGAGCCTAAACAGCACCAAGGGTGAGCCACACTAGCCCTGGTAGTTTGGTAATCTTAAAAATGAAACCGAATAGGATCTCCCGTTCCATTTTCAAACACATGCCAGGGAACGCTCATTTGTTTCGTCTCCCCAGATCGGTGTGACAAGCGAGGGCGAACGCGCGGAGTTCTCTCTCTACTGCATCGTGGCCGGCGACGCGTTGACGATGCCGCTAGCCGGCGACGAATACGTGCTAGATGTGACCACGGAGCTACAGAGGGCGCACCACCCGTTCTACCTCATCTTCTGCCGCAGCGTGTGGCACCACCCGTTGCGGCAGGACGCGCCGCCGCTCTATACCGAAGTACTCTTCAATCAGGTAAAGCTTTTTGTCAATACATGTAACAGATTTGCAGAGAGCCACTAGGGTAAGGAGCATAGAGAAATTCGAGCGTTGACCCGCTGCTATCTATCTCTGTCGCACGTGTGCAGTAACATTGCCCTCACGGTCGCACTTGAGCACGTGCGTCGCACTGTGTGGGCGTGCGGCAATATTACGGCACGCGTGCGACTGAGATAGATAGCAGCGGGTCAAAGCTTGAATTTCTCTATGCTCCGTGGCCGGCCTTTAGTTCTAAGTCATCTTGTACGTAGAGGATGGTAACACAAGCAACCCGTCACTGAAGATCTCTCTTGTACAATGCTATTTAATGGATCTAATAATCTTTTGAGCGTATTTTATGTAATATACATTACAGAGTGGAAAAATAAAGTGGGGTCTTGAAGGCAAACTTCCTTAAATTCTCAAGCTCATTTTACTTAATGGATACACTCTATTAATTTTCAAAAGAAACAAAATTGCATTCAGAGATTTTTTGAAAGTCGCTTGTCTGGCGCCTTGCCTCACTTGCTTCACTCGAATCACCCAAAATTGAAAAATAAACATTTGCTATTTTATTAGGTACACTAATTGATATGATTATTATTCAGGATATTGCTTTTCTAACAAACATTTGGTCTCACTCGTCTGTCATACGATCCAAGAAACCTTTAAATAATCTATGCTTGTTTCACTCCAGGGCCCGACTTCTCCACCTTTACTGACCTGATTAAACAAAACGTCTACCTTACCCACAGGTGGCCCCAGACTACCTCGAAGGCCTGCTCCTGGTCCTGCCGGGCGGCGGCGCGCCGGCGGCCGCGGTGCTGCGCGACGTGGCCCTCGTCGCAGCCCTGCTGCACCGCGCGGCCGGGCTCCCGGACGCGCCGCACGCGAGGGACCTCAAGTTCCTGCTCCCGAAGCCCCTGCTGGCCCTCCGGGAGCCCCGGCCCAACAAGTGGGCGTCGTGGGTGACCGCCGAGTGGCCCGCGGCCCGCTCGCTCAGCCCCGCCGCTGCTAAGTCTAAAGTTCTGCAGGTGTGTTTTGTTGTCGGCAGCTTGTTCGTTCGGCACATAAATTTCTATACAAATATAATCGGATTGGTTGGAAAATAGGAACTACACCTTCCTTTTAACCTTCGAAATGAGATGTATGAAGGGATAAGGCTTTAAGAATGAGATGTGTCTTTTAAGGAACAAACCTAATTCACCATGATGTAGATGGAAAAGCGATGCGCTTACTTGCCAATCTTGCCATTACTTCAAAATTTTGCCAAGTTAAATACCGAGGACTGTAAAACTTTGCACTCAAAACAACTTACCTAAGGCATAAGTTTTTGAAAGTATGCTAAGATCGATACCACACAATTGATAACTAAGCCATCTCTAATCTTTGAAAATATAAAACTACCCATTATTCAACAGTTCACCAGCTTGATTTCCTCAATTGATTTTGTCAGTCAATATAACACTAAAAATTTGTATTAATTCTACAATCTACATTACCATTACATCACGCCTGCATTCCCAACCGATGCCGACAAACAAGAAGCTTATACTCAAACTGGAGATTGCATATAGAAGAAAAAAGTGAAGCCCAAAAAATTGACCTTGAATGACGTCACTGTTATTTGCTGTCCCTTTCATTACGGTGACAATACTTTCGGACGTTAGGTGAGAATCATGATTAGTTTTATTCTAAACCTATTTACGAACATAAGAAAGATCATAAAAACAAGCAAGTGAATCAACTAAAAGAAGTTCGTCTCTTAAGAATTATTAAATTTCGTAAAATTGTCGCCCCCGGGGAATAAAATGGTAATAGGAAAAAGAAAATTTTACAGGAAAAATAAAAAACCGATTCTACTCTATATCTTTAGTTCTACAAAGAATTCATCAACGAGTTATATATCAAATTAATGGTGATTTTAAGGGCGTGTATAATGTGTATACGTATGTCATAATTCATTTATTTTTACCTATCTTAATTTATTTGTTATAAGCCAAAATTTACATTACCGAAAATATAAAATTGAAATATTTTCGTAATAAACGGTTACCATCTTATTCGTGCAAATCACTGACAACTAAAGCTATCGTAATATGGAGTTGCTATTCCACTCATTGACTTTCTTTACGTGGGCTTGCTTTGGTTCCTGTAAAAAAAGTAAAATGTTATCTAAAAAATTAATCCTTATATCCAAAAAAAGTATAATAGAACTAGCTTTCCGCCCGCGACTTCGTTCGCGTAAATTTCGGATTTTGGGGTCGTAGGTTTCTGAGCCTGAGTTTTCCTCTTCATAATATTAGTGTAGATGTAGGTATCTAAACCCAAATATTTTACGGAATCCTCTTTTTTCAAAATAAAATTTAGCCTATGTTACTCGTGGATAATGTGGCTTTCGAATGGTGCAAGAATTTTTAAAAACGGTCCAGTAGTTACTGAGCCTATTCATTACAACCAAACAAACAAACAAACAAACAAACAAACAAACAAACAAACATACAAACAAACAAACAAACAAAGTTTTCCTCTTTATAATATTAGTGTAGATAAGAAATAAGTTTGTTCTTTTGATATGTAACTGTAACTGTACATTCCATATAATTACCATTAACTTCATAGGCAAATCGTAAAACCTTCCGCGATTGGGTTTTATTTAACCTAAAACATGGTTACCCTAATCATTCTCCTTCATATTTTTATGGTTCATTAACAATCAAGATTTTTTGTATTTACTCTTATCTAACACCAAAAATGAGAACTTAAATCTGATAATAAAGGCTTAAACTTATTTTATCTGTCTCTATTTAATAAAATAGTTACGAGATATACGTGAAATAAGCTTCTGTTAAAAAAGTAAACGATTGAGTAATAATAATGGAATTAATAGCTTGCCTGTGAAATTATACACTTGATCCTGGATACCACACATTTCTGCAACTACGAACTATGCAACTCATGATGATTATCTCCAGAATACTGCTTAAATAATACATAAAACCGTTGGAAACTTTCGAAGCGAACGATAACTCAATGACAGCGGAAATCACAATGTTTGACATATGCAAATGGTGTTGCTATATTACGTTGCAATAATTACCGTAACTTTTAGTAAAATTTTACGAAAAATGATGTAATTTGAAATCACTTAAATGTGTTTTTGTCAGTAGGCTATTCGCGGAAATAACAAGCAAGTAACAAAGTAAAGCTAACATTTTTTTTACTTCACATTTTATAACTTGTGTGCGTCCAAATTTGGTAGTAACATATAGTGCACTGTGAATTAAGCAATTTTATTTGGGAAAATTAAACCTGAACTTGGCTACCCCGTCTAAAGAGTAAACGAGATAGAAGATACAGTAAAGTTCAAACCAGGTCAAAAAACAGATCATCAAAATTTTATTACTAGTGCAATATCCAGATAGTATATAAGATTCTTGCCGACAAATCATACGAAACGTTTCATGACTATGATTATTTCATAGCAACATTTAATACAATTTTAGGTTTAGAGTTAGGTTTAAAAGGTATAATAGTGACAAGTTGCTAGTCTGTCGACTGATTTTGTAACTATTCATTAGTAAAATCCAATACAAAAGATGAATTCTAAGTATAAGACTGGTCTTTGAAGTATAGTACTTACTGTAGCGCTCTAGCGCCACCTATCCTCGAATAACCATACTACTACAAACATCTATGGTATACCCAGGCATAACATTTGCCTGGGGAAAGATCTCTATGCCAGTCTTTCCCAAGGTACAAAAGTCTCTAGTAGTTCCAGACGCAAAGGTACCCATCACACTGGACGCACTGCTAACGTTCTCTCCCCGTCAGGTGCTATCCCGCTGGCCGCTGTTCGGGTCGTCCTTCTTCGCGGTGCGGCGCGTGGGCGGCGGCGGGCCGGGCGAGTGGCGCGAGCACGTGCTGGCGCTCAACCGCCGCGGCGTGCATCTGCTGGACGCGCAGACGCATGATACAGACACACACTGGCCGTATGCCGACCTCATCTCCACTCGGAAGGTAATTATGTAGCGCCCTAGTGCCACCTATCGTCGAACGGCCGAACTACTAACCTGGAGTAGCGCCCTAGCGACACCTATCGTCAAAGAGCGGAATTACCTGGTGTAGCGCCCTAGCGCCACCTATCGTCGAATGGCTGAACTACTTGCTATGAACTTCCATGGTATACCGCTAACTGGCTTAACTTTCGGAATATACCTAATCACACCTTGACGTGGAAGGCGCGTAACACAAGTTACTTTAATTGACAAGTTTTTTTATTTTATTCTCTCCGTTACGGAAAAGGCAAAGGCGAAAAGCTATACAGCCGAGTCTTGTTTGTGTTACTTTAATTGAGCTTAACAACGTATATATTTTTATCGTTAAGGAATGCAATGATAATAACTGTTAATTTTCAGGTCCGGTCGGAAGACGGCACGCTGTTCTTGGACGTGAAGTGCGGCTCGCTGCTGCAACAGCGCGTGACGCGGCTACAGGCGGAGCAGGCGCACGAGGTGGCGCGGCTGGTGCGGCAGTACGTGCAGCTGCAGCGGGACGCGCGCCACGAGCGGCACGAGCGGCACGAGCCCGCGGACGGTGAGTACGCATGAACCGGCTAGACCAATGGTAGGCAACCTTTTAGCAGACAAAGACCGAATTAGCAAATGTTGGAGAAACGGGCCACGTATAGAATATTTAAAACACAATGTTCATGGGCCACAGCGTAGCTCGCCACGGGCCGCAGGTTGCCAACGTCTGGGCTAGAGTACGTACAACTGCAGCGCCCAGAGACGGTGAATATACCCGAAGTTAAAAGAAGTGAAATCCTAGTGGCTGATTCATTCGGCTACAGTACGTGCAGCTGCAGCGCGACGCGCGCCACGAGCGGCACGAGCGGCTCGAGCCCGCGGACGGTGAGTCTGCACGTGGAGTGAAAAGAAGTGAAGTGTCGGCTGATTCACTCGGCTAGTCACTCTTTAGCCCCACAGCCAGGTTTAGTAACCAGCTTCGACATAGGAAAAAAATCTCAATTGGAAGGTGACTACGAAATAAAACAGATATTACAAGTTGTGAAAAATTGTATGTTGGAAAAAACTTACAACGCAAATTCAGTTACATAACTACAATTTAGCAAATAGGCGCCTACGAGCACATTTAGTTACGTGTCTTTTTCGAATCTACCTGATCAATTGTCAAGAAGAATAAATACAATGTCTTCGTATCCGTTGACTCGCAATAGAATCAAACGATCTCTCAAATTGAATATGAACGCACCACAAGGTTGAACTGACCAGTGATTTTTGTTTCAGGTTTCAACGCATGAGCAATCTACACCAACCACGTAAAACTAATGGACTTGAATAAGTGCAGTGAATATTGTTTATTGTAAGAATAAGCACCAGCACTTAATAGCGCCAATTCACAATACGCAACAACAATCCGTCCTTCAAGATCTGAATTTATAATCTCGACAACTCATTGCGCTGAGGACAGTATTTTTAATTTTAGATATTCGGCACCGCATTGCATTGTCTTAGGTTTAAATAATTTTATTGAAAGATTGTAGTTATGAGCATAATACTTTGTATATTTTGTCACGTATCTTTCAATTTAATGTAAGGCTCAATGTAATTTATGGATAAGACGTTCTGCGGTCGTCGGCAGATTGAAATGAGAATAGGATTTTAGGATAAGGCGTTTTTAACTGGATATCCCGCGAACACGCACCGGCGGAGGCACTTCTATTTTCATTTCAGTCAAAGTAATTTAATTGGATACTGTTTATGAAAAACGTTTAAAAGAGAATCTTTAATTTAATTTAGTTCGATTTAGGTGAATGTTTTTCGTAATCGCATTCTTGTTTAACCACCAAAACGATACATGTTATTGTAAACTTAATATATTTTATGCATACATTTATTGATTTTGTTTAGCTTAACATGTGTGTTATATTTTAAATAGAGAGTTACTTAATAACATTCCGATATAGTAATGTGAACAGGGTGATAGCGTGTATCACAAAATTTTCTCAAAATAGTACTTACCTTTGTCATCGTCGTGTAGATAGTTTTAATGTTTTGTTGTCCATGGAATTCGTATTATGTTATAAATAGTATTGTTATTTCCATCAACAAAATTTAACACAATTGTTCCATTTCGAAAATATAGGATACCTAATTGTTTTTCTACCCATGTTCTCGTGCCGTCTCGACTTTTTTCCTTCTTCCAGTTTGTAAAAAGGTGCTATTTTACATATACAATTATATTCTATCCTTTAGACGCATTTTATCAAAAATGAATACTTACTATATTAATATTTAAACAATTATTTTTATATCTTATTTTCAAAGACCATCATGGTCGGAGTCATGTTTATTATAACTTTAAAAATCAATTATTTCGTTGTCATTTATATGTAATATAATTTAAATAATTATTCGCATTATGGAAATGTAATGTAGATACCAATAAAGTAATATTTTGAATACTTACTCGTTTTCTTTTTACTTAGCGAAAGTAAACATTGAAGCATAGACGTAAATGGCGGTCAACATTAAAAAAACCCGAAGAAGACAGATAATGTAGTCTTCGGGTTTATCGGGAAGGAAGATACTGTGGGTCATGAATCAATTGACTAGAATACTACATAGTGCACGAAAAAACCTAAGCACATAGCACTAGCTACAGCTTATTCCTGAAGTTTCTCGCCTACGCCTATATTTCCAAATAACAGGGTAGACAGGCACACGAAACATTACGTGATTGACCCGTCGAACGCCCTATGGCACACCTTTGCCCACAACTTTTTGGGTTCCACGCGTTCTATGCGCACACGTGTGTGCTTAAAGCTATGTCGCTGAATAAAGGTCACTTTCATTCAGCGAAGAAGCGTTATGGGCACACGTGTGCGCATAGAACGCGCGGAACTAAAATCGTTATGCGATGTCATAGCTACGTATCATAGCCACTTGCAGTACAAATTCTGGTTTAAAAATAGGTACAGTATTACCGAACTAATAATTCCTCTGGACATACCTGCGCAGTTGACGAATTTTGTGACGCGGGAAACTTCGATCTACCAATGATAAAAAAGATTTTAAACACTCGAGTTTTGATTGGTTATTGATTGATGTCACAGACAGATGACTCATGACATATGTCCAGGCTGGCGTAACTAGGAACAAAAAACCTTTTCTATGGACTTTGGGTGCAGATCATTACCATCATACTAAAACAAAACGTCAGTACAGTTTATTATTAAACGGTTTTACTTAGCTTACAGTATTACCAAAATAATAATAATGATAAAAGAGACTTTCGCGCGCTAAACTCTTGCGTTGTTTTTGGTTATCAATTTTATCAATATCGATAATATACACAGATATCGTTGTGCCACCCTAGTTTGGTTCGTCATGTTGGTAATGATCAGACACCCAAACTGATTCCATTAGCTAGTATGGGCGTCCTGTCCTGACTCTTAAAACGTTCGGCTACTCTCGGATACCTATCGTTCTGTCCCTCTCGGCGCAGACGGTAACAGCCGATCGGAGTTATTTTCTTGGGAAAGCTGTAAGTTATAATAGGACCCCGTTCTCGGTGGTGAGAATTCATTGAAAACATACCGTAGGGTTATCACTGTTACGGTGATATTTTTACATGTGAAAATATTAGTTGGCAGAGTCAACAACGTTTACTGGTAACATGGTCTGGGTATAATAGTGACAAATCGCATACCTAAGGATACCTAAACCTATAGTCGCCACTTACAACATCTACAGAAGAAAACGATGTTCTTCACCCGACACCACACGAAGAAACGCTACCCACAGCGTCCTAAAAGGAAGCAGCTGATGTGCCAAGGTCCAGCGCATTCCCACGACGCTAAAAACTGTCCTTTGTCTAGCCAAGGCTGCCCCGCGCCGACACGCATAATTACACGGTGCCTGCCTCCTGCACTCTTAAATACTACGAAAATAAGTAATTGCTGGTCCGTGATGCATGGGAAACTCCGCGAGGCGCTGCGAGCCTGGTGCCTCCGCTCGCAAATGGACTTTGAATGTGGTCTTCCTTCAAATAAGACGTAACCGCACGTAGCATAGAAATGCTTCGTATTCAACTATGCTGCTTTTTGATGGCCTAACCTATGAATTTTCATAAAATAGTTCTATCCAGCGCTCCGTAACTACTGAAAAGCGAAAATCGCTGACCGTGTGTATTAACCCAATGGGACCCCTTTGGTGTAATAAATTGAATTTTCTTCGTACACGATGGAGTCCCGCTGGGTAGACCCACACCTATTCATCGTCGCTAAAAGTTGTTATGTTTCTCAGGCCTTAAGCACCCCATTCACGATAGATCCGGGACGTGGTTGGATTTTTTAACGTGGTCCAATTTGATCGTCAATGGCGAATCGTCGCTCCAGAGTTCGAACCCACGTCCGCGCACGATATTTTCGGCGCGTCGCGCCAAACTCACCGTGAATGCCGGATCCCACGTCCAAGCCGTCAGTTCGTTCGTCAGTGTTGCCAATTTAGAAAATTACGCTAAATTTGGCATCTAGCATATTTTTTGGCAAATAATCAATAGGCAAATCCAGTACTACCGGCGTCGCTCCATTTGTATGTGGGTCTGTGCCCACGTCCCGGAGCTATCATGAATGGGGTGCATCAACAACACATATAGGTACAAAAATCAATCTAGGTACACACAAATACACGACATCTCGGAACAGTCGGGACTAGTCCGAGCGCGATTGCCATCCGATTGAAACGCGCGTCTCTGAACTTTTTTGACAGCAATAATGGAGCAACAAGAGATGTTATCATGGGCGCAGCCAGGGGGGGGTATACCGCAGTTAAGTTCAGGCTCCCATACAACAATCGTGATTTTTTTTTGGTGTTCGGCTCGCACTTGGCCGATTTTTTTCGTCAAACGATACCACGATAAACTACCACGATATTTTTTACGCGCAACCATCCCACTGACAGCGCCAACCGTAAGTATGATGTGAGGATGAAGTAGGTACATACACTTGATTGACTTCTCTACCTATCTATATTGTGTCTTAAGCTTTGACTCAATAAGAGAAGCACATTCTCATCATTTTTGAACAAATACGTCCGCAGCATGCCCGTTAAGCTCGCCACGTACAAATAAGCGCGAACACGTATTTTTTACGAGCACAACATTATGCAAATGTTAACTTCACAATTACTTATGACACATTTATAGCTTCAATTTTATTTCTCACGCGCTAACCTTGGATAGGACTTTGTCCACACAGCAAGCAGCCTTTGGCCTACTACCGCGAAACTTGGAAAACGCTTGTGATGTGCTGTCTTCATGCGTAGGTATTTTAACAAAGCAAATCAAAATTAAAAACACGTATAACTCACGCCTTACATCGAGCTTAGCTCAACGCGTTTTTTACTTAAGGGTGACACCCGGCTGTGAACTTTAGTAGTAAATGAAAAATTATAAAAGGTAAAAAATAATCATGAATCATAAATAAATTACTTATTATTTTAACCGTTTCTATCGAATTCTAGGGGGGGGGGG
>BHDV01007889.1:111979-124021 GCA_005406045.1 Adoxophyes honmai
GGGGGGGGGTGACACCTACTATATCCGCCCCCGGTGTCACCCATGCTAGCTACGCCACTGGGTCCACGGGAGGGACTTCCCCAAAAGACCTCTCCTGTTAACATTACTAGGGTGTTACTTTTCTCTACAGCTGTCCTTACATGTAAGAATGTAACCTCCCTACAGTACCCACTACAACAGTTCTTTGTGGGTTACGTCAGCTATATACTTCCTACCGGCCATTAGGATACTTAGCATTTATTGTCGTCGTAAATCCTCGCATTTTGGGGTCACATTCGCACAATCCCCATTGTCTTCGTCCCTCCATTACCGATTACCGCCGCTGGCCGCTGCCGCCGACAGCATCGCGTGACCTGCTACAACCTAACTAAACACTGTAAAAGAAAATAACCTAACATAAACATGTATGTATGTATGTCTGGTTCAGAATAACACCTCGCCATTTCTTCCGTGGATGTTGGCAGTGAAAGAGGCGACAGGCTAGCACCTACTGTCACTATTATACTCACTATTATATTGTCAACTTGAAGTCATAAAAAATAATAAAAGTGGCCACGAAACGTAAAACAGTCATGGTTTTTTGTATGTAGCCTTTCGTGTGCTCTGTCTAGCCCATTCGTGAACACAGGTGTGATGTATGTTTGTATGAACGTGCCGAAAACTGAACAACATGCATGTTTCGGTACAGTCAAGGACTTTAATTCATGAGCCACCATGGAACCAATTCACAGTAAACGTCATAGTGACATCCCATTAATAATCAAGGGAAATCGTTATGATTTTTTCTTTGAGAAGATTCTATGATGGCTCATGAATTAAAGTCCTCGACTGTACTATCGAACCAACTGATTCCTGACCCACCGCATAACGTTGTCACAATAAACATCATTAACATTTCGTTTATGTCAAGCAATGCAATGTCACTATGACGTGCACTATGAATAGGTTCTATTGTGGGTCAGGAATCAATTGGTTCGATGGTACATAACCTACCTTGAGTACAGATAACTTAAATGCTCTAGTAACGTCCTAAGTAGGCACCATTGCTCTTGACCATCGCTAAACAAAGTTCAAAGGCATAAATTACAACACTCCCGTAAACGGCTGCATTGATTCTCTGTTTGGCGGTCCTTTGCATTAGCACGAAGACTTGGCAGAACAAAACGTTGCGAAATTCATTCACAAAGTGTAACAAATCAGGCGTGGGCTTAGCCTTCAAGGCTCCGGGTTGTCACGAACACTAACTAGAAGGAAGTTTTCCAGCGACAAGTATATGCTTGAGTGACAATGTGTACTGCCCACTAGCTTGGGACAATGTGATTGCAACCATGGTCACTTTTAGAGCAATGGAACAACACGTCAAAATGTTTCCTGACAAATGAATAGCTCTTGGACAAAGATGAATTTCATTAATCTTTGAGCTTTAATTTGGAATTTTTTTGCGGGCCTAAAAAACTTTTAATTGACGTTTTTACGTGACTCAAAGTCGAGAACATATGACAAATGACTCAAATCAAAGTCACTTGTTTGTGGGAAGTCAACCGTGTTTCGTAGTAAAGTCATTATTTTGAAATTAGCTGTAATCTTCCACTTAAGCGTTAGAGCAACGAACTTCCTCAACTTAAACGTAAAACGTCCTACACAATCGGTGTACTTATCTTAATTAAACTTTAATTTTGTCTTTAACACCAACGGCAACTCATTCGGAATCTGGGAATACCACCACAAAAAAAAAACTTAAGTGTAAAATTAGTTTATTATGTCGATCGTCATACAAAATTTATTAGTTCCTACCTACGACTTATCTACATTAAATGGCTATTTGCTATTTATAATTATTTCACACACTCACACACAACAAAAGTTTTTGTGTGTCAGTCAATGTTCACAATAATACTGAACGCCTGTCGTGGTTATTCCCAACGTTTCTATTACTTAGAAAAACACTAAACAAAAGAGCGCATAAAAATAAACTCATTTTAAACGGCTCGTCATAATACTCGAATATGTACATTCATATTTTCCATTCCACTTTGTGAAACATTTCGGAATCTCTGCTTATTGATTAAGAGCATTATTCTTTGGTGGTTACTTGGGACTATGTCGGGGGGTGCGGATCTCCCGCTTGTCGGGCCACTTGCCGGCCGTGTACTGGACGTAACCGGGGTCGGTGGGCGTCCCGGACGCTCGCCCGTCTAAGTCGGCGCCTTCCCGGTCGCGCTCCTCAATCGGCTCCATCGGGAACAGAGCTGGAGTATCCGCCCTTCGAGACCGATTCGCGGGCGACGTCTTCAAATAATCCTCTAACTGCTGCAAGGTCGGGGCCGGCACTGTCTTCGCTCTAGTCGGCGATTTCCGCGCCTGCTCGTAACTAGGCGATACCTCATCGTACAGACTCTTTAGCCGACCTGACCTCACCTTTGCAAACTTCGGAGTTTGGAGCTCTGGGAGATAGTCTTCCTTCGCGATAAGTTTCCCGGCAAAGTTGTCCAAGTATTCCCTGAAGTATCTCTCATTGAATTTGGCCAGCTCTTGCTCGTAATGCAGCTTGTCAGGTTCCGACATAGGCGAGATGGGATCCGACAAACGCACGTAGTTCCCTCCCTCGATACCGTTCCGTAAAGATCCGAACTTGGATTGTTCTAGTTCCGCTTCTATAGCGTCATTAAACTTGGTGTATCCATGACTTGGAGAGTCAAATAGACTGGACCCGTCTACTTTATCCTTGTCTTTTTCCGTGTTAGTCTTCCCTAGATCCAAATTCTTTGGTCTTTCAAGAGGGACGTGACCATTTTGCTTCCCGTTGAGTATTCCGTTGGTGGTAGTCTGCTGCGTGACTATGGTCACCTTTTTGTCGACCTTAGGCGATGAGATAGGATCCGTCTGCGAATGACGAACAGCTGTGTACCTCCGCGGACCCATGAGGTCTATGAGGAAGAGCGCCGCCACTACCAGCGACAGACTGCCAAGTACAGATGCGTTGACGACCAGATTATGCGGCACAGAGTCCAGAGACGCCAGCTCGAGTCCACCTAAGAAAATATTTGTGTTCAAGCATAAACATAGAGGCATAAGTACCATCTTTATAGACCCTGACACTTGCGCTTTATGAACAAAGAAAAAGCGTGGAAACGATGACGTTATTTTTCTATTGACGGCTCGTCCGAGTCATGGCCGTGAGATTGTACGGTCTTCATAATATCGTAAAAATATCATAAATGTGAAAGGAATCTACTCATTTTATTATTCCACTTTCACACTATACTAATTAAAGAGATACTTAGCGAAGTGAAGGTTGTCTTACCCAAAATGAGGAAGAAAAGCATTCCAAAGCCTAGTAAGACCCCCTCGAGGATCCTCTTCCCTCTCGGGATCTCTTGGAAGATGCGCGCCACCAGCAAGCCGAACGTGATGATCACGTAACCTGTGGGAAGAATGATAAGGTAGGTACTTATTTTCTTTTCGTCAAGAGGAATATCATCATAAGGCTGTGTGGGAAGGTTTTAGATACACATTAAGCCTTTTCTCTCTGGTGATATGTAATATAAAAAAGCCGTCGTAGCCCTACGGTTCGAGCTATGGCCTCTCATGTAGAGGGTCGTAGGTTCAAATCCCAGGGTCAAACCTAGGAATTTTTTGAAATTAACGACGTCCTATTCCGTGAAGGAAAACATTGTGTGAAAACCTGCACAGAGCGATAAAGTAATAAAATACTGTGTGTGAAGTTCCCAATCTGCATTGGGCCCGCGTGGGAATTATAACCCAAGCCCTCGCATATGCAGAGGAGGTCTGTGTCCAACAGTGGGACGTATTTAGGTTGTATTAAGTATAAGCTTTATTTTGTCGTATGTTGAAGATCTAGTCTAGGGTAACTGTATTTTTAAATAGTGTACAGTTTTCTAATAATTTATTCAAGTAGACGCTGATGTGCATTCCAAAGTTTTTGTTTGCTTGCCTTTTTTGTGATAAATCGCGTTTTTACTTGTTTGTACCTATTGACCGAAGTAATTAATATGCCTGATATGGCAGGTATCTTACACTTGTAATTTGTAATTTAAAACAATGATGTCATGAATGGTATTTTTAGCCCCATTTAATAACGTGTGATTTGTATGGTGAAAAACAATTAAAATGCAGAAAAACTAAATGTGATTTGCTATAAGAAGTTGCGGCTTTAATCTTTGGCGTAGCTTTTTGATCTTTGAGAAGGATCTCGTAGAATTTTACACGCGCAAGCTACATACATACAATCACGGCTATGTTCCCAAATGAGAGCACACGAAACGTGGCATAGACAAATCCTTGATTATGACTATTTTGCGCTTCGCACCCTTTTCTAGAATAATTTTAAGCTTGAAAACAGATGGAAGAGGTAGTATAATAGTGGACAGGTTTAGCCTGTCGCCTAAAGCATATCTAAACCTATTTCCTTAGTGGCCTCTTCGACTTCCACGGAAGAAATGGAGAAGTATTATTCTATCCCGACACCATCTATTATACAAGTGGTGGTGATTATAATCGCAATGCAATTAAATGCAAAATAGTTGACGTAAGTAAAGCATGAATTGATTTGTCGCGCAGATGCAGTCTTCTAGCTCGGATGATCGCAGGGTGCTGTATTGACTCAGTAATGTGGACTTCATCCAAGTAACGTTTCATTTATAGATAAATCACGCCGGTATTCCCAAATAGGGTAGGCAGAGCACACGAAACGTTACATAGGGAAAATCATGACTGTTCTGCATTTTTTAGCAGGATTTTTTTTTGTAACATACCTACTTATGTACCTAAGTAAATATTGAAATTAAATAGATTATTTCTAAAAAAACAATTTCAATTTGAGGAATATCTAAAACACATTTGAATTTGAACCTGAAACTAATGAGATCCCGACATTTACCTACGGTCATGTGTTTTTCACCCGAACAGTGAACTAGCCCGGAACATAAAGCCGATTTAAAGACATGAGTTCTCCGTATGTTTTTTTCTAAAAACACTTAATTGTTTATCCAAAATCAGTTGGTAACTATTTAAACAACCAAATATACCTTATCGGTTTAGGTAGTTAAAACAATGTAAACAATCTTGACGTGTCTTTTTATTTAAACATACCTACACTTTATAAATCGAAATTTTTAGATACATTTTACAATTCAGGTATGAAAAAATCATTATTTTACTTTCATAATTGAATTGTATAGTGTAACGATTTTCATTTTTAGACTGTGTATTTCAACAAAAAGACATGTCAAGATTGTTTGTACATTGTTTGAACTACCTAAACAGTTAAGGTATAGTTAAGTGCAAGTCATATAGTGAATGAATCTACATAAACCACGAGTTGCTCTTTAGCCCTGAGTAGAACTGCCTTTATGAATCTCGTAGTGAGTACAGCAAAGGCTCACTGTGACAAAGTTATACCGAATTGCTTGTTAGTACAATTATAAGTATCGAGATTGAGACACGAGATGCAATGAGCGAAAGGTCAGGCGAGCACCTTTCTTCGTTACGTAATGGACAATTGGTCAGCCTAATCGAGTTTACAATTGACGGCGGTTAGCGCCGACAAGCATCGCTAAATACCAGAACGAATATATAACGGCTTACTCATAGAATCATAATTTTATTCAGCAAATATAGATGTCGAAGGCTGATTGTATAATCCGCCGTTTTACATAACGCCTAGCCGTTTTGCAAAACAGCGCCGTTTTGTAATGCGGCGGCTCAACGTTTAGCCGGATTGAATGCGGCTGAACGAAAAACCGCCGGAATGAATTCGGCGCTAAACGTTATTCATTACGGCTAGGCATAATGTAATACGGCGAGAGATTAGCCGCCACTTTGTCGTTTTTAGTTCAGATTTTTAGCACTCGTGGCGCTTCCTAACATAAACAGTAGAGGATTTAGAGATTATAATAGGTTAGGTTAGGTTAGATTACATTAGATTAGGTTAGGTTAGGTTAGTTTATTTTATTTATATTTATTTTATTTAGCATTCTTTGTTTTGTAAGTATTGTTACCCTACAATTTTAGTAGTAGTACAATGCGGCTAAACGTGGGCCGCCTTTTTGAAGAACGTTTCGCAACTACAATCCGGCTGAACGTTGAGCCGCCGTTTTATAAAACGGCGCTGTTTTGCAAAACGGCTAGGCGTTATGTAAAACGGCGGATTATACAATCCTCCTGCGACATAGACAGCTACTGGGTTTTTTATAACATTCAATACACAACGTTATACATTAATACATTAAATACGCAACGTTTGGCTATGTAACGTCCCGTATGCTCTGCCTACCCCATTTGGGAATACATCAGGCGTGATGTATGTATAGTTATGTTAAAAAGTTATGCGATACATAAATTGTAGATATGTAGGTACAGTCACGAATGGGGATTGTTGAGCCACTTGCCACTGTTCGCAATTTAGACGTGTAATCAATGGCCCATGTGACTGACAGATGTTATCTATTGGATTAGTATTATTGTATTGGATTAGTATTATGTTATTAGTGGCTCAACAATCCCTGTTCGCGATGGTACCTTGATTTAAGCTTTATGCCTGGCAGGGTTCCTGTACCTAATTGTGTTTTTGAGTACTTTAATGTTGCCAAATAAATTTGAATTTTAATTAAAAAAAACCGTGTGGTGTCGGGATAGAACAACACCTTTCCATTTCTTCCGTGGATATCGTAAGAGGCGACTAAGGAAGTACGACTTAAGTATGTTTTAGGCGACAGACTAGCAACCTGTCACTATTCTACCTCTTCCGTCTTTCCAAACCTAAAACTATGCTAGAAGTGGCTGCAAATCGTGACATGGTCATAATCATGGTTTTGTCTACGTCACGTTTAGTGTACTCTGCCTACCTCATTTGTGAATACAGGCGTGATGTATGTATGTATGTTAAATCCTCGATAAGGCCATGATCGAAGGACGAGTAAAACTGGGGTGTTGCTGTGCTGTAGTGATACACTGACAAGCTATGGCTCGTGGCGGTCTTATGACGCCACGATCTTACTCGCCCGTCGACCAGGGCCTACTCTTACCTCCATAGATAGCGTCGGCGAAGGCGCCGCCGACGGAGTCCCAGGTGACGGAGTTGAGCAGCGACCACTCGCGCGACAGCTTGGACAGCAGCAGCGACAGCCGCGCCTCGTCGTCCGTCGACACGCGCTTGCCCACCAGGCAGGCCACGCACACCAGCTGCGCGGGGAACAGGGTAAGCCAAACATAGACGACAGACCCAATATACCCCCTACAGACTCACGCGAGAAGTCTCGCCGAGAAATTGTTGCGCGAGAACGGAGAAGGCATTCTTATGGCCGCTCTACACTCTCAAGAGAATCTCGCGAGAACGCGAGAAACGTGAATGTGGAGCGATTGAAAATCACGTTTCTTTCGCGAGAAACGTGAATCCACATTCACGTTTCTCGCGTTCTCGCGAGATTCTCTTGAGAGTGTAGAGCGGCCTTTACACTCATGCGACAACTAGCTGCGGCTCGCATGTTCTCCACACCGATCCGATCGGAGAACAGACGAGCGCGAGAAAGAGACGGCGAGAAAGCGATCACATTCACGCTTCTCGGGTGTTCTCGGCGTGAGTCTGTATGGGGTATAGAGAAGCAATGTTGGCCACCCAGGCCCGCAAACAGTTAGTGGTTTGCCATAATACTAACGTCACCGTCACTGTCACAGGAACTGTACAAACCCAATAACGTAGACAAAAAAGCACTAGCGTGACGCGCGATCTTGGGCCGGCCAATAAGAGCACAGCGATCGTCTCGATGGTTTGGCGGAATCGTCTCCGAACAACTAAAATGACATTAGTACCTACTCTAGAAGGTCTGTCCTCTATGGGCCACAAGCGAGCAGACTCGCGATAATTTTAAACAAAAAAAAAACCGACTTCAATTTAGCAATATTTTGAAAGTATTCTGTTTACTGAATGTAAATTCTTGACTTCATCAACAAATTACCGAAAACGCTGTACATCTCCATATAAAATTTGAAGAGTTCCCTCGATCTCTCCAAGATTCCATCATCAGATCCTGGTTTCGAACCAATGGGACCAATTTCGAGTTATACCCTTTCGATCAAAAAAAATATTTGAAAATCGGTTCACGGGTCTCCAAGATATCGAGTAACATAGACACAAAAAAAAAATTAGGTCGAATTGAGAACCTCCTCCTTTTTTTGAAGTCGGTTAAAAATAAATGTTTAGCACTTCTGTAGCGACCCTAGCGCCACCTATCGTCTGGTAGTAGAACTTCTTCCACAAACGTCACCAACTGTCGGTGTTCTACATAGCGCTAACGAAGTTTCAAAGATCGATTGCATAATTACAACTCCAACAATCAAATCCAACTTTCTGTCTGTGGACTTCGGTCTCCAGACATAAGATCTGCCTGGAGAGAGATCTCTCTATTGGATTTTTTTTACTTCTGAAGATGGTCATCTTCTTAGATACTTACTGTCCCAATTTATACAATTTTGGTGTGGATTAATCGTTATAGGTACAAATTTCGTGTAGAACATTATTATCATACTTAGTAGGAGCTTTAAATCTACAATTACCTACTTTACCTCTCCTACCCCCACACTTGGAGCAGTGTCTCGATTTTAGTATTACTGAATGGAGATTTAAGGTACCTACCTAATGTTGCAAACACGCATGTACGTTTTAGTAAAATTAAGTTAATCCCTATAACCAATCATAATATTTTCAAACTTAAATATCTTCTCAAAAAAAGCACGTCTCAGAGTCGAATCTTTAGCGAATGCTAACGAATCTTTGACAGCGGCATTGGCCGGAAGTCATGAAAACGCATTTAAGAGGGCGCACACATTTTTTACGAACGTAATTATAATATCAGGCGGGGAAGAGAAATTCAGGGGCAGGGCAGGGGTAAGAGGCACCACAGACCATAACTCGTCGAGTTATGAGTGATTATGGTCTGTAGAGCCCTCTTATCCCTGCGTTTCTCTTCCCCCACCTGACCTTAGTGGTTTTGGACCAATGTTTAAAAAATCGTGAAAAATAAATTAACTCATATTTAGCCATGAAAAAAATATGGTTAGATTAAACATATTCTGTAAATTTACAATAAAATTGTTTCATTTGTAATTACATTAAAATCAATGAGAAAAAAAATAAAGTAATAGTTAAACTTTGAAATTATGTAAAGTGATATTTGAATAATAAAATCCAATAATTTGATGCATGTCTCTCCGTTAATCCCCAGTAGACTATATTGTCTATCAGATAATAACAAGTTTATATCGTTTATGGTAAATTTTAATGGAAAATTTTCAAGTGAAAGACAGCTCTGACGCGTATTTTTGTGAAAACCCTTCAACAAATTGGCTAAGTAAAAGAAATCTGTGTTGCTTTTAAAATATTTTTTTCCGTTAATCCCTAGAAAAAGAGTTTATTTATATGTTACAGTAGTTTTTCTTTAAAAACTTAAGGATTTATAGCTTTCTAAAGCATTTGAAAAACATCAAAATCACCGAATTTTGTGTGCACGCTCTTAAACGACAGTGGCGCAGAATGTGTTAAGACTATACTCTTATTAGGTATAGGACGAAAAACGAAATATATGTACCTAATGTAAGATACCAAAAATCAGTGCATCTGCATCTCAAGCTTGGGATAAGTGAAACATTTAAGCAAAGTCACCTGTTGTATGCTTGCGAATAGACATACTAGGTATTTTTAAAATTTGTAATATATCGCATGGTTTGCAAACTCATCTTTTGCTTATCTTTCAAGTTCGATTATTCCTGTCCACTTAAGATTGTCACGTTAATAAAATAATAAATAGTTGTCAATATCAAGTAATTAGCTCGCGTCTTCCTTGCAAACTGTACATTCAACAGGTGACTTTCTTAAGTTTTTCACCTTTATCCTTTTCTACGGAGCTGCAAAGCAGATGCGATATCTACCTCTGCCTGTAAGTTGTCTATTAAAGTTTTCACAACATTTTAACATCATTTCCGCATTTCCAAAACGAAAATTAACAGGTAGCTGATATGCAAAACGCGGGGAGTGTCAACTCGGAATCCACTCGATAATGTCGAAAGACAACACGCGCTGTGACGTAAAAGTTACAACACGCTCGACATACCATCACCAACGGCGCTAAACGAGTTTTAGAAACTGCCAGCCCACACCCATGTTTTCAATGGTTTATAAAAAATAATTTGATCCGCTGAGATTATGCCATGACTGCGCATAATGCACCTAGAAGATCAACTTACTCAGGTACCGAACATACCTACTTGCTCAGATTTCGGTGACTCAACAAACTCGGATCTTCAAACAATCACCCATCACTTCATCACCAACACTGCTCCGTAGTGCGTAACGAGGGTTGGGCATAGTGTCATTTTTGTTATTATGATTGTTTAACTGCTATAATTGTCATTGTCCTACTTCAGTTTTAGGTCTCACTTATATTGCTTCAATTTAGTTGTGGTCAAAAGTAGGTGGTTGATAGGATTAAAATAGACTAAAATAGTGTACCTAATATGGGTAGCCAAAAAAGCGCCCCAAACAAATTGCTACTTAATATTATAAATCGGAAAGTGAGTTTGTTTGTTTGTTTGCTCCGCTTTCACGCCGTAACTACTGAACAGATTGCTTTGAAATTTTGCAGACGTAAAGATAGAAGTCCGGATTAAATAATAATAATATTTTATCCCGGAAAAAATTATGTTCCCGAGGGAATGTTCGCTTTATACCGCAATATAACCGAATTCCACGCGGGCGGAAAGCTAGTAAATTATAAATAAGAGAAAAACTAAAAAAGTTAAGAGGAGGGCTAGGCACCTAAGTAAGTATGAGGAAGCTCTAAGAAATGTTGTGAAATTCCCAACTTCGACATCACTTGATAGGGTAAACTACCCACTCAACATGCTATAGTAATACCCCCATTCGTTACGCTCGTTCCCTAAATATCAAAATTGCAAAATACTAGATTGCCGACAGTACCTGCTTATCAAAAGATCGGATTCCCAGAATACCAGATTTTCTTTTAACTATGTTCCTTTTTTTATCAAAACAACCTTTGCGAGCCTGGTGTTTTCTTTATCTGGTATTAGAGGAATTCGGTTTTAAATGGAAAATGGTGTATTGAGAACATGATACTTTACTAAACTGTAATAAAAACGCACCTAGTAGGTATAAAGAAAATCTGGTATTCCGGGAATCTGATATTTTGATGAGCAGGTATGTCAGCAATCTAGTATTTTGCAATTCTGCTATTTAGGGAACGAGCGATTCGTTACCCATCTCGCTCACCTACCTAAAACGCCATAATATGTACCAATTTTTCAAAACATTGCATAACCTTTCTACCGAATTTCTAGCTTGCTAACAATCTCGCTGTGCACTCGCCAAGTTAAAGTGCACCTTATTACAGTAGTGCATTAAACTTCATTCCCAATTTCTCCAATTCCCCAGATAGAGTTGTATACGGTTGTATGTCCGAGATGGTACCACATTAGATAATCGAAGTTTACTTCTTTAGTGGAATATCTTAGTTTGGATATCAGTCGGCTTGGCATGGCAAGACGCGAGTTAGTCACACACAAAATAGGCTAACCACTTATATGCTTACTGCTAGGTATAATGGAAAATTAGTAAGTAAATTAAAATGTATTTACAGTATTTTAAAATCTGTAATGTATTTTGAGTATGATAAATGATAATGATAAACGTTCCAGTGCTCGATGCTGTACTAGTGCATGTCTAAGTGACATGACTTAAATTTGAATGAAGAAAAATCCTCAAGAATGCGTCTTAAGCACTGGGTCGTTTACCTTGCATGGGGTTTTAAGCACGAGCAACCTATCTTGCCACGGTAATTCAGTAGTTAGTGGCCGAGACAAGCTGTCGCTGACTCATAACAATGGTCCAGCGATTTAGAGTCCTTCGCGGCGGCAGCCGCGGTCCACCCCCAAGTAGCACAGATAGCTCACTTTTGACTCACATTTAGTGACATTTGACACCCTGAGCGTAATAAGACCTTTTTAAGACTA
>BHDV01007889.1:128432-151923 GCA_005406045.1 Adoxophyes honmai
TGAACGCGAATTCGCGTTTTCGCTTTCAATGCGGTGGCATCGGGGGAAATTATGCTTTTGAAGCGTCGGCAATGAATGGGTTAATTGATGCATTTATCTCGGAGCCAAGCAAGATTATTTTGCTGTCTGTTCTTTTTCTTGAGTAATTTCTACGCTACGCCAAATATCAAGTTTTCTAGGTATTATACAAAGCACTTAAAAGCAAAAATGCCCAGTGTCCTTTCCGCTCGTCGGGTTTCCCCGACAGCATGGCACTGATCAAGGATCACCAACGCATCTAAAGACCCTTCTGAACGGACCACATTTTACTGCAATTTGTGGCCGGGCAACCGAGCATCTTGCTTTGTACGAAGTAAGAGCAAGGTTGCAATAGTTGCCGGCCACAAATTGCAGAAAAATATTGCCCGTTTATAAGGGTATTAAGTTCTAATTTAAAAAAAAACCTTGCAAGACTCAGAAATTCTCTTACAGCCAAGGTAGGTATAACCGTATAATGAAGATGATGCATGATGCCGGATAAAAATACCAGTTAAGTAGTAAACTACTTAAATCACAGCAAATTATATCAATTCACAGTCAATATTTATATAGGTAATGATTAATGATTAAAGGCTCGACTGTGGGAAACTTTACGGAGTCATATAATTGCTTAGATACTTACTCGTGTTATTTATGTCAATCAGCAAGGACAACAACAACTAGGAATCGCTAATAAGTTACCTAACTCAAATCGCCTGCACTATACATACTCAATACGTATTCGAACTTATGGCTATCAAAAGCATTCAGAATTGCGTCCAAAGGGTTGCGACATCCGAGTAGGTACGCATGTATCGAAACCTTTGTTTACGTCGCAGGTAACACAGCTATGCTATCAAACTGAAGGACGCAAGGAATATAAAACAAAGTGTGTTAGGCACTCGATTATTTTTTAATAACTGACGGAGATTAATGCGTTGCGAATAATGTCGAAATCTGCTATGTACGAGTATAAATACGAGCTATCCGAACCGACCGAACGTGATCGCCAAGCGTTTTGATGTCGTAAGAAGGTCGGAGATATTTGGTACTTATCTAATGCTTGCTCGCTACTTGGGACGAACATATACTAGCTGCGCGCGCATACGTGACTATTACAGACTATTGTTTTATTAAATAATGCTAAACCTGTCAGTTGGTGTAAAGCAGGTAATCACTTTACAAAGGAGGAACAGCGTGGTGTAGGCTTTACGCCCTTTTCTGACCTCGCGCTCGCAAGTGTTTCAACATGCTGTATTATGGTTATTAGGTAACTTGACAATCAATTTATCCACATCACGTTTAAATTCAAAACATTAGAACACCCATCGCAAACTCCCTCATCCATTGTAACTAACTATAGTACTATTACTATCTACTACTACCACCTCAAACACTGGAAAGAGAATAGATAAACATGCGGTAGGTATAGAACAGTACAGCTCACAAAAAAAACAAATGCCCAGTTAGTAAATCATATCTTGACACCTGTCTGTTGATACCAGATCCTTGCGAAATTGTTCAGACGGTAGCCGCATATTTATCAATGGGGAATACTCACGAACTCCACTATCTTGAGCGCGACCCACTTGTCGCACAGCGCCATTCCGCGATAAAGCACGATAACAGAACTTTACTATAATTCCACCTCACGCTAGACCTCACGCGTACTCGCGCTCGTTAAGTCGTTGACATAATAGTCGGTTCCATAGTGTTTACTAACAGAAGGGCGATCGGCGAAGCAAGCGGCCGCGCGTCGCGAGCGCAGGGTTCAGTTTGAGCGCACGCGCACACGCTGCAGGCGACGCCGGCGCCGGCGCCGCGGCATTGAAGAAAACCTTACCGCGGGATGTTCCGCAGCATTGCCGCCGCCAGCCAGATAATGTGCGTGCAAAAACCTTAAGCGTTGTCAGTCGTTAGTCACCCGAGACAGGAGCGAGTTACAAATAAAACACCGAGGACATTAAACCATTATACTTAAATTTATTAATCATAACCGGCGCATGCAATACCATTTTTAAAAATCTCATAAAAGTCCGAGAGATAAATTCATATTGAAATGTAGATACATACATGTTGAAATGTAGATGATAGATAATTTCATAATGCTGTTTGTTCATTGCTGAGAAAACAGATCGAAATTGATTTACTTAAAACCTGATTTTAAATAAGACTTGATCATACACAGAAATAGTAAACTACAATAACGTGAATATTTCGTTGAAAAAACATCAAAAAATGGAGATTGCCAGCGTTGCAATGATCCGTGCACGGCCGAGCCGGCGGTTGCCCTTAATTCATAACATAAAACAATATTGTAGCTACATTCTTAAATATACCGATGCTGCCTTACTATTTGTAATTTCAATACATTAAATCTAAGCAAATCAATTAGATTAATTAAATAGATTAGAATTAAATTAAAATTGTCTAAAAGTAAAATTTACCTCTCTTATGCCTTACGAAATATGGAGTGCAAGAGAAATTATAGTGTCAGTATAGCCCACGAGTTCTGCATATGTTCAGGAAAAAGAAATTAAATACTACTGCAGTTCTAGCAGCCATGATTGAAATTAACAAAAATGCAAGTATCAATTGACCATTGGCTTTCTTTTTCCTGAAATGCGACACCAACACCAATACAAACGTTGTAAAAATTGAGGCTTAGGTGATAGTCACAAGACAATGCACATGTCAACAGTAAAAATGGCAACTTAAACATGTCAACTTTCTTGTTTGGTAAGCGTTTAGTTTTAGTATTAAAGCGCCTGTCAACTACAAATAGCAAAAAACTGTTGAGGAACAATTTGAAGAACGACAAAATCGCATAGTGCTATGTGAAATTATCAGTCAAAATCAGTTTAAGAGACTTGACGTTCACGTATTTGGCTAAATAAGTCGTCATTCTAGCGTATTAATGTTCTTGATTGATTGAATGTTCTTGGTAGGTTTATAGCCAGTTGATAAAGTTAGCAGATCAGTAAAAGCCATTATATTTAACAGGCGTAATAATACAAAACAGAGTTAGTAATAAAACAAAACAATGAACATCGAGTCAACAGGTGCAGCATTTCTCTCACACTCCACAAACACATAACGTGCAACACAAGACAACACATTTGCACACTTAAACAATACATGCAATAAATTAATCAAGGATTAAAACTAAATTAATTGGTTTATAAAAAACTTGGTGACACCAAACTAGGTTTTAGTTAGTAATCATTTGAAGAAAGTTAGTTGTTTCGAGAATGCATGCTATGAAATTTATTAACAACTTTGCACTTTGAAAGTAGGACTATTTCTTGTCTGCCGCATCATATTAATTACTATGGTTTTATCATAATTTGCCGTTGAAAACAATAACAGCTAACGATGTTTTGCAAGTATGCATTGACAAGATTAATCGGATGATTATTGTGGGTCTCACTTCAAAGCAAAAATTGCCGAATAAAATTAACTTTCTTTTCATTTAAACCAAGCCCAATTCCAAATTCCCGTTAAAATTGATGTTAATCAATGATGAAAGATCAAATACAATAGTAGGTGCGTAATTTTCAACCAGCTACTAAAATTACAAATTAAAACGAAACGAAAACACGTTTAGTTGTTCGGTAGTTATCAGGCACACATTTGGTCCCTTATTCAGTCACAAAAATACATGCGTCTATTAGAATCGACATATCCCATACCGTCGCAGACAATTGCGAAATTCATCAATGCTCGTTTCGCATAATTAAAAACGAACTCGGGCAAATTTAGAAAGAGGGCATGTTAAATGTTAAATAGGAATAATAATACAAATAAGAATTCTGATACCAAGATTCCAAGATAGGTACCCAAAGACATACGTAGCTAGACGCCCAATAATATCACAATAAGAACCGCAGATAAGGTTGCGCTACTAAAGTTGCCGATCCGAATGAAGCGACCGGGTTAATATATCAAATACCTACACAGGAGGAGTGTGTTAAATGAAGCATGGTAAATCGAGCCAGGAGTCATCAAGTCCTAAGACCCCATTTAAAACTAAAAAAAAAATGCAAGCTTCAAAACGCTTCCCGTGTCTATGTAGCGGCAACCTGCAGCGCTATTGTCTAACAGACCAAAAATCCACATCGTTTTTAATTTGACAGTAATTGAAATATTCGCTATCATGTCAAATCATCGCAACCAATGTCAATACCCACATGCATTTCAAATTTGACATTTAAACTAAATCGAACGAATGATTCGCTTCTGCGTAATTCTCTCAAAATCTCCAGTTTTTTACACGAAAGCAATTTATAGTGACGCATGAGATCTGAATCGTTTTCTTCAAAACCGATCTAGATTTTTGGTGCGTCAGACAATAGCGCTGCTGGTTCGTATCGCGATGGCTGGGGCACTCACGGGCGGGGGCTGTGGGCCAGGAACTCCTGCAGCGGGTGGCGCGCCGTCCACACGTTGAAGTCGCTGGCGGGCGCCGCGCGCGGCTGCGGCGGCGGCGGCGGCGCCCACACGCCGCGCGCGCCCGCGCCGGCCCCGAGGGACAGCGACTCCATGCCGCGCGCGCCCCAGCTGCAAACATTGTCACTTAGAAACCAAACTAGCAATTGGAGAGGCGTTGCGAATACGTCTGATCTTTCCTAATAAAATTATTAGTTATGATCCTTAACTTTTGTCACGCACACGATTTTACCAGTGTTGTGACAAGAGAGATATCTAGTAAATTCGCGCATCACTTTTAGTTGAAAAGACGCTGCGAAAACTTTTTATTTCTAAAATCGTGCCATCAACTTGCTGGTGTCTGCATCGAGTCTTCCGAGGACAAATGTTCAAAAATTAAATAATATGCATACATACAACATAGGCGTACCTTCTACACTCGCATCTATGACAAAACACACACAGAACAGGTTCCAAATACATAGCTATTTTTACTAGCTACTTAATTGTGACAGCTAAATTCCGAAGGTCAACAAACAAAGGTTGGCTGATTTTTCAGGTGAGCAAAATTTTTAAGACTGGCGACGGCGGGCCACAACGATTTTACATGACGATCAATCAGATGAAAACGCGGCTAGCGCGCGCCTACAGCGCGCGACCGAACGCGCTCGGCGACCAAGTACAAAATGCCTTGGCGGGCCTGGGTTTGGCCAGCCTATATCTCTACCTATACATGAAGAGTCAAATGCCACATTCAGGCGTACCTGTCGGCCGCGAGGCAGAGCTGCAGGTCGGCGGCGGGCGGCGGCGGGCGGCGCGCGGCCTCGTGGATCATGCGCAGGCGCCGCGCCTGCGACCACGGCTCCAGCGTGTACGAGGGCGCCGGCGGCGGCGCCGCGCCCTCCTCGGCCGCGCGGCTCAGCTCCACGCCGCGCTCCGCGGACCAGCGACCCACCTGCGCATAACCGCATGAGTGCTAATAACACAAGATTAAATCAAACTGAAACATACTTTCTGGATAGCGCTATAATTTCATCGCGTAGCAGTCCGGTTATCAACTTTCTAGCCAGTCAAAAAATATGTGTGTAAAATAGGTTCACGATTTAGACATGACAAAAAAAATGCACCGCCAAACAAAATCTCCTCTCTTCTTCAGTAGATACAATTCTATTGGTGGATTTTTATCTCGCTCACCGCTCCGCTGCCTCGCTCCGCTCCAGTGGACAGGCAGCCTGAGAAGCTGCTTCAGAACTCCTCGTTTATTTAGTGTTTTTATCGTGGGCACCCGTAATTGTAACTTAAACAACTGCCGATTTGGATGCAGCTTTTTGTTTGGTGATTAATTTTTTTAGGAATGTCTGCCTCGTTCTGCTCCAGTGGACAGGCAGCCTCACAGGCGCGTCAGCTCACCTCGCGGTACTGCTTGAGCAGCTGCGGCGACTGCGGCAGCGACCAGTCGACGGCGGGGCGCGCGCCGCAGCCCCAGGCGGCGGCCGCGGCGGCCACCAGCGCCTTGCGCGCCATGGCGGCGCCGCGGTGCGACTTGTACTGCACGGCGCGTCAGCTCACCTCGCGGTACTGCTTGAGCAGCTGCGGCGACTGCGGCAGCGACCAGTCGACGGCGGGGCGCGCGCCGCAGCCCCAGGCGGCGGCCGCGGCGGCCACCAGCGCCTTGCGCGCCATGGCGGCGCCGCGGTGCGACTTGTACTCCACGATGGCGGCCGACGACGCGATCGAGCGCCGCACGCGGACCTAGCAACAAATATGTTGTTCTTGCAGCACTCGTATGTCAGCTAACGTAAACAGCATCAGTGACAAGAATACGTGAATCCATCAACCTACCATAGGCCTCAAGATCGCCAATTACGATGCGATCTGTGGCGGCCCAAACACGACTACGTCTCGCGACAATATCCAATTTACCAACGTTTTGGCTTACTAGAGATAATAACATAAAGGTAATAGTTAAGATATTTCTGAACAAGCTCTTATTTATAACCTTTAATTTTCTTTCTTCCTCGAGAGGATTTTCTTTAATCCGCCAGTCTCTTTCTACCTATAAATGATCTCGCTTGTTCATTGCTTTCTTCTTTAATTTTAGAACCACTCGCTGGAGTAACCACCACCCCGCACGGTCTTCAGAAAACTGATTGGCGTCCTGATACGACAACACCTACTTTCACCTTCAACTGATCAAAATGGGTCAATTTTAGCCATCCTCTGCCTCTTCTCTCTTTCTCTTTTCTTTGCAGCAGATTCGAAACTAGATTGTCGTGTTCTATCCATCTATCACATGCCCCAATTCTATTCTCAAAGTTATTATGGATTATTTAATTATCTTTGACCATATTATAATAGTTACAACTCATTGTGGTTCTGTCTAACTAAATAACCAAGAAAGTGACACTTATATGATTAAAAATAAAATTAAACTCACCTCCTGCACTTCGTCAGTTAGCTCGTAGAGCAGGCGCACGATCTCGGCCGAGGACAGGGTCGGCGGGATGCGCGAGATGAAGATGCGGCAGTTGTTGATCGAGGGGCACACGCCTGTTGACAGAAGCCCAAACCACTCTATTGGCTTACCAAAACAATCGAATCTAAGAACTACAAAAAATTTAAGTAGTGGTGGTAACCAAATGTGCGACCAATAGCGGCGACCGCAAGTTTAAAGATACGGTAGTCACTGTAGTCAGCCGCATTCAACGAGCGACAGCTATCTATTACAGCCCGACTAGGCGACGACGATCGGCGGATAGAGACGGATAAAGACGACGTCCGCCAGTCAACATTTACGGCGACCGCATTAGGTGAACGACTCAAGTGTAGGTAAACGCAGTTTTAGATTCGATTACACGTAATATAAAATGCCAAAATAATCGCTGCATCATATAGCTTGCTTACTTCCCGTTCGGTCGACAGTTGCAATTGTCAATAAGTAAATAAATCTTTTGTTAATCTTTGGCTTGGGACACCCAAATTGCATACTTCACATTCGGATAAAAATAGAATTGAGTTATTAAGTTCAGATGTGTCTTCAAGACATTTAATAATAATAATATAATAATAAGCCTCTCATCCTGAACTTCTATGTATCTTCTTTGTATCTTCGTTGTTTCTTCATTTACAAAATATCTCTGAGTTCAGTGTGCCTCTTGGCAAAGGCTTCCTCTAACACATTTAATTTCTTGCAAATAAACATACTTAGTTGACGAATAGCAGCTTAATCTTGTAAGTATGTACTCAATTTCGTCTTGCTTTCCCCAAATGTTGTCAATATACGGTTGACGCTACGACGGCCTGGGGTCCGGAATAAATGCCCGTCCGCTTTCAGATCACATACAATCATTTAGTATTCACTGCCACCTCTCTAGAGTCGAAAATTCTTCAAATGCTTGTGAATTTTTGACAGCGACTCTAGGTGAAGTCACGAAAACGCATATACAGTGGTGGACAGATAATTAGAAACACTCCATACAATCACGTAAACAACCAACATGAACTAGCAGTAGTAGTAAAATAAACATAAATAAGGCATAATTAATTATGCAGTAATGTAGCCGCAACATTAAAATATGTATACAACGAAAAAAAAGACAACAGTATTTTATCATTTTGCTGTAAAGTTAGTTTATACATTGGTAACTTGAATTTCCGTTACTGGCCGTTTGGACACATAATTAGAAACAGGGTAACTAACATACTTTTTTCTTTTGCATAATTAAAAATAACCCTTTTATTACACTTGTGGTGGCAATTGCACATCACCTTTAGTTTGGTGAGTAGTAAATTGAGTTCAAAATGGGGAAAAATAAAAGTTATAAGGTGTCAACTCGCTAAGTAAATGTAAGTCCGTTTTTGGACCGAAAGAGGACATAGAAAAGAGTCGTCGACCACTTTGAATGCTATCAGATCCATTGCAAAATACATGGAACTACTGAAAACAAAATTAGAAAGACACACGCAAGGAAAAATCGCCCAGAGAAGATTCACTTATTTGCTAAACAAGACCCGTTCATAGGCTCCAATGAAATTTGAAATGAGGTTTTCACGTCATATGACCTCAGAAACGTGAAGTGAAGACTAGTAGCCAGCCGGTTAGTTGACGTGAAACTATATAGGAGGGTTTCCCGAAAGGTACCGGTCCTGCAGAACAGTAAAGAGAGATGAGATAATTATTTGCGAAAAAATACAGCACGTTGACAGTTCAGGAATAGACAAAAAGTTTTACTTTCAGATGAAACTAAAATCAAAATGTCTCCACCACCAAACCACCATGCTTAAGCATACTTTTGTGTATTTATTATTGAAACCATGGTTTGGTAGACGTTTAATGTAGCGTTTTCAGTCAGAATTCACCATATTATTTTGTTTCATCTGAAAATAAAACTTTTTATCTGAGTATTCTTATATTGTCCACTTGCTGTATTTTTTCGCAATTAATTATCTCATCTCCATGTTGTTCTGTAGGTACGGTACCTTTCAGGAAACCCCCTCAAACAGTTTCGCCTCATCTAACTGACTGGGTACTAGTCTACACTTCACGTTTTTGGAGTCGTGTTATGTGTAAACCTCATTTATAATTTCATTGGAGCCCATAAACGGGTCTTGTTCAAGAGAAGATTCGCTTACCGTACGATAAGCGAATCTTCTCTGGGCGATATTTTCTTTGGGCGTGCCTTTCTAATTTGGTTTTCAGTAGTTCCATGTCTTTTGCAATGGTCGATGGCACGAAATACCTTCTTATGGTGCATCCTAAGTGATTGACGATTCTTTTGGATGTTCCCTTCGGTCCAAACGCGGATTTACAGTTATTTAGCGAGTTGACGCCTCATAACTTTTATTTTATTCCCATTTTGAACATAATTTACTGCTGTTGTAACTGAAGTTGATGTTAATTGCCGCCAAAAGAGTAATAAAAAGGTTTTTTTTAATTATTCAAAAGAAAAAAATAAGTTTGTGACCCTGTTTCTAATTATGTGTCCAAACAGCCAGTATCGGAAATTCAAGTTATCAGAAAATAAACTCATTTTACACTAAAATTATAAAATTCTGATGTATTTTTTTTTCATTGTACGCATATTTTAATGTTGTGGCTACATCGCTGCATAATTAATAATGAATTATTTGCGTTTCTTTTGCTACTACCGCTAGTTCATGTTAATATTTTCGTGGTTGTATGGAGTGTTTCTAATTATCTGTCCACCACTGTATATACACACACACACAACACACACACACAACACACAATACACACACACACACACACGTCAAACTTATAACACCCCGTTGGTTTATTTTGTTTAAAATTATAATGTTAGAATAGCACCTCCCCCTTTCTTCCCGTGGGTGTCGTAAGAGTCGCCTCTGGGAAAGGGTTACTGTATTGTGGGCGATGGGCTAGCAACCTGTCACTGCAATATCACATTTAACCATCTGGTTACGCTGTATTTGCTAAACGTGACACTGGATTTTTGAATTCATGTGTTCTGCCTACCCCTCATGGGAATACAGGCGTGAGAATATGTATGTATGTATGTATGTTTAATAATCGCGGGTACTTTGTTGTAAATATTGATAAATCTGTAATAGGGGCTATTTTTGTACATGCTAATTTTAGGTTCAGGTAGAGCAAGTTTATGTTTACGGCGTTTATTGGTGTTGTAACTATATTGATTAATGTGCTTTTTGACGAAAGTTGCTGTGTTACTTTGCTTTAAGTTCCCAATTATGCGCATTTATTTCTTTTGCATCAGGTCATGAGCGTCTCAACTGTGAATGAATTTAAGTTATATTTTGTTTTTTTTTTTAAGTTAATTTAACTTATATTTTGTTGAAGGTTAAAAAAATAAGGATGAAGTAAATAAAATATTTGTTGTTTTGAATACTTTTTTGCCACCTAAACCTACAAATGTTCTGCCTGTACGTTATACCTACCTTCAACTCTTAAAGTCTTAGCTGACGCAATAAAGCCGATAAATGTATAATATTTGAGGTGGTTGCTCTCCCATACTAATTTCGACGCACATTTCTGACGCCCACAGGCTTTCTTCGGAGATTTTTTGAGAATAGTAAGTTTAGGATTGATCATTTCTGCAAAATACAAAATATGTAGGTATTTTATTGGGCAGAAAATTCAGTAAAATGCAGAAAAAGTTGGTACTTTTTACACTTGTATGAGTAGACTTGACAGCGTACGTAGCGTGGATGTGTGCGTAATGCAAAAGGCTGCGCTCGTAAAGCTCAAAAAGTCTTCGTGTAAAAAGGAATAATCTAAACCACCAGATGTAGTGGAATATCTACTAAGTTGGCAACACTGCACCGCACCGGCATTACTACCTACGATGTCCGGTGCAGCAGTCGTAAGATTTCACGACGCGCGTCGTGTATTTTCACGTCAAAAATCGTGTCGTGTTCCGACACGAAACCGCGTCGTTTTACGTCTACGGCGTCGTGTCGTGGACATGTGGCCAAGCTCTTATTCTTCAGACCCAGGTTCGAATCTAGCCAATAGTATTATTAGATGATATGCCTCATCACCATCTGAAAAAGTTACAACAGAATGTCTTGCGACCTGAACCTTTTCCAAAACACTGGCTGGTAAGACAATAAAGAAAATAACGCACTCCATTGACAAGGTCATGCGAAAAGACAACACTTTTGACAATTTATATTTTCAATTTAAATTTGCTGCATTGCTTCATAATTTTAATAAAATCTAAACTAATTTGCTGTGCCTCTTTTGGTCGATGTCAATAAGGGCAACAGATCTGATAAAACTTGTTTTTTTTTGTTCGGTATGTTTGTTTGTTTGCCGTGTGGTGTCGAGATAGAATAACAACTCTCCATTTCTGGGTATGTAATGTACTTACAACACACAAATCGCCAATATTTATTTGTGCATCCATCTGTTCTTCAGTGTTACCTTTTTACGCGTCGACCGGTAAACCGATTTCGACGAGATTTGGTATGGAGATAGTTTGTCTCCCGTGGAAAAATCATTTTTAATGTTTCCGCAAGATAGCGATTAGCTAACTCTAGGTATGTAGACGAATCCCCGGGAATCTGATGGTAGTGTTTGTTTATCTGTGGGTCTGTATGTATGTCGGTCTGTATGTTCAAAGTAACTATGTTCTGTTTTGTGTGCTCTGCCTACCCCGTTTGGGAATACACGCATGATTGTATGTATGTATGTATGTATGTATGTATGTATTTTATTTTGATGTCGCTGTCAGGCTACAATATATTTTATGTAGGTATAATTCACTTTAGTGCTCTGCCTACCCCTCATGGGAATACAGGCGTGAGAATATGTATGTATGTATGTATGTATAATTCACTTAGTTATCATTTCAGATACGGCGGTGGCTCGGTAAAGATTTATTTATTGAAGACTTTTTCACAAACGTAAGCGCTCTGTTTTACTTTTATTATTATAGCATTACAATTAACGTTTCCATTATTTAAATTAAATATGTAGGTATATGTATGAATGTTACCTGTGTGGTGTAGGGATAGAATAACACCTCTCCATTTTTTCCATGGATGTCGTAAGAGCCGACTAGGGACGTAGGGACATAGATTAAGATATACTTTAGGCAACAGGCTAGCCATCTGTCACTATTGTATCTAGTACCTCAAAACCTAAAAAAATATTATGCTAGAAGTGGCCACAGCTTTAACTGTAATTATATTATTAAATTTCTGAAAGACATCGCGTGCGCTTTTTTCAGTACCGCAATTCCTGCGGATCCCGCGCCGGTAATCCCGCATCTTGTCTGATTGGAAAATCGCGGGATCTTGGTTACCAAGATCTCTGTATTGGAATCCCTAGTCACGATGACATCATTGCATGCGCAAGTCAATTTGCAAAAAATATTTTAAAATTGGAATTGTGATAACCACAGATTACATATTAAGTAAATACAGTATGATGCCGGCACAGCATACTTACGTGTGCGAGCTCCATTCAACGACATAGTAAATACTTATTTAAAAATTAAATTACTTAATTTAAAAATTAAATAAGTACCTATAAGGTTGTCCCCCTTTCTTCTCCGTGTGGTGCCGGGTTAGAATAGCACCTCCGCCTTTCTTCCAATGGGTGTCGTAAGAGTCGACTTTGGGAAAGGGTTGGTATATTGTGGGCGATGGGCTAGCAACCTGTCACTGCAATATCACGTTTAACCATCTGTTTACCCTAAATTGCTGAACGTGGCACTAGATTTTTGAATTCATGTGTTCTGCCTACCCCTTTTGGGAGTACCTACAGGCTAATACTACCAAGGCACCACACGGGTAAATATTAAAATTTGATGCCAGAATACCCCATAATATAAAGTAAGTAAGTAGAGGATTTTATAATCACCCTGTTTTTGGTAGTTATTTAAATTAAAAACAACTGCTTTGGTCAGACTGTTAACATTTGACCCCTAGCACGGCGCGGCGTATTTAAAACTAGCTGTGCGCGCGACTCCGTTCGCGTGGAATAGTGACTAATTTCCCCCGTTTTTTCCACATGTTCCCATATTTCTTCACTCCTATTAGTCGTAGCGTGATGTTATATAGCCTAAAGCCTTCCTCAATAAATGGTCTATCCAACGCAAAAAGAATTTTTCAAATCGAACCAGAAGTTACTGAGATTAGCGCGTTCAAACAAACAAACAAACAAACAAACTCTTCAGCTTTATTATATTAGTATATAAGTATAGATGGGAAGTCCTACAGATAACGAACGCATACGCACTTCAAACGAGAGTCTAAGGCTCAATTCACACCAGAAGAGCAGCGCAGCGCGGCGTAGCGAAGCGCAGTTTCAGTGTCATGAGAATTTCAACTTTATTTTTATTACAATAAGACTTATTATCGCATGAGAAACTCTAACGATGCGCGCGTATGCCCGCGGATCCGCGGGAATTCCGGCGCATTTCATTAACAAAGCCGTGTGACTGCGCGAGCTGTCGCGGGAATGCCCGAGGATGCTCGAGTAATCGCGACGGCCGCTGTCAATACAATATATGTCAATATGTCAATAATTATGTAAATTCCAGCGACTTCCTACGCATTCCAGCGGCTTCTCGAGCAGTCGCAGGAACCCTCGCGCATTCTCCACGGAGCGGGTCGCTGCGCTACGCCGCGTTGCGCTGCTCTTCTGGTGTGCATTGAGTCTAACGCAACCTTGTAATCCTTTAAGCCAAGTGTTCAGCTCTTATTAGTTTGCCTACAAATATTTTACAGGGTGTCACATAAGTGACACGTCACAGTGACACTGGAGGTAGGTCAGCCAAAAAAGCATCGAACCAGCCTAAAATGACCTTAATAAAAGTTGCATGGTTTCCGAGTTATAAGCGAATTTCGACTTTTAATGAATTTCCCCTTTTTTTGATATTATCAGTGCCAGAATTCTGTTGGAAAGTTCTCGAAGCTTATTTTTTTGTTCTTGTATGGAATCCTAAATAGTTATTTAAGATGCCATGAGCATGGTTTGGCCAAAAAGTAATGTAAAGTTCCGAAAAACACTTTGGGCACCTCCCGTTAATAAAAATCTATGAAACGAAACAAGTGAACCACGTCAAAAATTTAAGAATTTTATGCAGGTTTAGAAATAGTACAATACTTGTATCTTATTCTGATGAAAATAGATATTTTAATCACTTTACCGATGCCCTATTGAATTAAGTTAAAAGTAGGCGTAGAGGATTATAATGTTGCACATTGAAAGACCGCATTATATGGAGAGAGAGTATGTTTTGTATATTTTCGAATAACTTACATTAAACGATGTGTGCTGTGTGCAGCCATGACAGGAAGCGAGGAGGAAGAAGGAGAGAGAGCGATGGTTAGATTCAAGTAGGTACGTTTAGAAGTGTGAAAAGGGTTCGTTTCAGAATATAAAGAAAGGTTTTAGCTGTACTAAACAGTAGGGATCCCGCTAACCGTTGCCATCAGTTAATTTTGCCGCTTAAGTACTACGCAGCCAAGATATCGCATTCGATACCGGGCTTTCTCGCAAACGGAGAGAGATGGATAAGGTAAAGAGAGAGAGGAATGTCACTGGCTAATTATCTGGAAAATTTTAATGAAATTAAAACAGGTTTAACTATCAAAGTATTTATTTTAATCCTTAAATCTACAAACATACATAACAATAACGGTTGTGTTCCCAAATGGGGTAGGCAGAGCACATGAAACGTAACAAACCATTATTATGACATTATTACGCTTCGCAGCCACTTCTAGCGTAGTTTAAGGTTTGCATATCTGTGCAAAACTGTCACTATTCTACCTCTTCTACACGGGTGTCTATCACTTTATCGAAATTTCTGTCATCGAATTTCATATCGTCGAAAACTATTCCACGAACATCATTTCATTTTTTGTCCAATCACAGAATCATCAATTCATTGCTTAACGAGTCATAGATTAACTATTCATCGTAAATTATTTCGAATTTGTCTCAAATCGTAGCTTAACTATTCATCGAATTAACCTTTCATAGAATAGTGACTTAGTCGATGAATTAATTCCTCGAAACACGATAAAAGATTGTACGTTTTAAAAGACAAACGATTATTACAAATACAACGTTTCAAGTATTTTCAATATCATCGACAAGTCTTTACGTCGAAGACTCTATACCAAGTAATTTGAAGAGAGCTGTTAGTTAAAAGGTAACTTACGAGTATTTCAATAAAATTCATTTCTGAGCTTTTATAAAAAAAACACATAGACACAAACTTTACTTATAAACTATATAATCCACTATTAACCAAACTGTCATAAATGCGCTGGTACACATCAGTTCTTTGACACTTGAAACTGTCCACAAAAACACACGCAGGCCGTTTCCCATCGTAAGGCGAATTTTTAAAATAATTCCCGTCATTAATACGCGTAGAAAATTTCTTTAACTCAATCATAATTTCGTTCAAACACCCACACTGCAACGGATTCAAGCCGATGTACATATTTCTAAGTTGAGCACCACTTCTTGAAAGTTGAGTGAAGAAGTTCTCTGGCAAAAATGTTAATCTATTGCCTCTCAAATACAAGGCTTTCATACCAGTTCCAAGGAAAGCATTCACCGGGATATATTCGATACGATTGTAAGACAATTCGACGTAAATTAAAGATGATTTGTTCAGGAACAACTCTTCTGGAATGTATCTCATCTTATTTGTGTGCATGTAAAAACGCACGAGCTTATTAAGAGGTTTAAAAATATCTTTGTGTATGTAATCGATCTCGTTTGACGACAAACTAAGTGCTATTATGTTCGGTACGTTGATAAAGGTGGAAGGATCGACGAGTCTTGCGATTTTGTTCTTTCTCAAATGCAGATAGGTCATTTTCTTTAGCGATGGGTGAAGAACAAATTGTGGTATGGTGGTCAGAGAGCAGTTGGCAACAATTAATCTTTCTAATTCTTCTAAACCTTGCAGTAATTGTTCTGGAGTGTTGGACATGTCGTTGTAAGAAAAGTAAATTTTTCTCAATTTTCGGCACTTTCTCAGTAAATCAGGAGGCAAATCTCTCCCCTGGAAACGGTTGTATTCTAAATCCAATTCTTCCAATGCAGTGAGGTTGTTGAACACGTTGTTTTTGAAGCGAGCTATTTCGTTAGTGGAGATGGAAAGCTTTTTTAACTGCGGATAGTAGCCTATGTCTGTGGTTACTTCAGTGATTTTACATTTTTTTAGTAACAGTTCGGATACGTAGGGGTCAGTGTGTCCTGGCTGTACTTTGAAAGCAAACGTAGGTTGACCAGGACAATTAGGCCAAGTGACAGTATTCTGCGTCAAGATTAAAACAATTTGACAAGAGAGAAAAACAAGTGCTGCTGTAAGATTTCGCGCGGCGCACATTTTCATTCCTGAAACAATAAAATCATTAAGGTCTGATTTAAATTTAACTGCACCAATGTCTCAATGAAATCACAGTTAGTATCTTCAATAAATTTTATTCTAAATTCTTTAAAGACAGCGACATCTATTCTGACTGTGTTATAGCAGCGAACTAACCTAAAGTGTGCCTATGTTCACATTGTTGCGAATGTTGGTTTGGGGACAGCGACGTCTATCGGTGTGCGTGTAATTATACACAACGCTTATCCAATGTCAAATTTCGAACATCTTCAAATACATAGATGACGGTTCAAAGAAGAGTACAAATTATTTAAAAATTGGAACAAGATGTAGGCGCGGCTGCCGGTGTAAGCATGTGAGATGTGCAATTGTTTGTGGAACTTGAATTTGCCCTTATAACTGTTATACCATTACATCACATGTCACATTTAACCATCTGGTTACCCCGAAATTGCTAAACGTGGCACTGAATTTTTGAATTCATGTGCTCTGCCTACCCCTCTTGGGAATACAGGCGTGAGAATATGTATGTATGTATGTAACTGTTATAAGTTTCGTGGTACAAAAATGGCGCTGTGCCGATAATTTTAACTTATCTTTTTTCTTTATCGGGAAGTCTTAGTTTTCTCATATTAACGTCCCCCGTACCTTACTTAACCGTGTTCTTTAAGGGCACTTTTTACCGTACCTTTCTTTAAACGAACATGCTTTGTAATCGATGTTTTGTAATTGCATTTGAGTTTGAGGTAGCCCCCAACCTATCCAAACATATCCCTGCTAAATTATTTTACCAGTTACTACTGTAGTAGAAACGAAACACATGTCAATGACATTGACATTGACAGTGACATGATAGACGGTCCTGTCACTTTGAGCCCCAACCCTCCCCCTCTCTTACCTGCAACCTAGCGAAGATAGCACGCACTTTGTAAACGCTCTGATATTAATTATTAATAAGTTCAAGTATCCAAATAAACCTTCAAAGACATAACAGAAGACTTTTATTACTAAACAATACATGGCGCAGCCGATGAAGAACCAGAATTGACGAAGATTATTACGGATTGAGACAGGTACCTAACTTCGAAAGCACGCGCTGCACGCGGCACGCGGTGGCCGGCATAAGTATCTTACGATGCCGGATGAAATTGAAGAACAAAAAGTTAAGATGGATAACGTGTGCGCGGCAGAATGTAAAATTCCCCAGGAACTTTTCCTAGACGACCTGGAAAACTGTTGGCCGAAATGGCAAAGGTTTAAGCAAGCTTTTAAAATCTACATGATGGCGGCGGGGTATGAGAAGTTGTCTGAAACCAGAAAAGCGGCAATGTTATTAAATTGTATCGGGCAGCAAACTCAAGATTTATACAGTGTGTTACCGACGTGCGGGCATTTCTTGAAGCAGTGTTAAGAGATGCGGTTTGTTAATCTACCCATTAACTTAATTGCATTAAAAAACAAAATTTCCAATTGCGTTACTTTTCTAAGAAAAGTTTAATTGCAAGCAATGTACAGTAAAGTTTCTGTCACAAAATGACAAATCTAATGTCATCTTAGTATTAACTGGAAGTTAAGTGAAGTTAAGTTACGCATACATTGAAGACTCAGAAAATGGAAGAATTGCATTTGTGGCTTTATTTGAAATAATTGTGATATGGTAATACTTGCAAATGATTGCTAATTTGATACATTATCGTCAGTTTTAATAAATGCCCGCACGCCGGTAACACACTGTATCTAACCACATTAAATACAGAGGAGGTGGATAAAGTGAAATTGGAAGACTTATTGTCGACATTAGACGATTACTTCAGGCCAAAACAAAATGAGGTGATGAATAGCTTCAATCTCAATAAACGCACACAAGAGGAAGGCGAGACTTTCGACGCATTCTACACCGCTTTAAGAAAACTGGCAGAAAATTGTAATTTTGAAAGTCAGAAGAGCAGAATGATCCGCGACAGAATTGTAATTGGGATTAGGGACCAGCGCGTCCAGCAGAAACTACTTGAAATTAAGGATCTCAGCCTGGAGAAAGCGGTGGAGATCTGCAGGTCCACAGAGCTCTCTAAGGAGCATGTAAAGAGGCTGAACAACACAGAGGTGCACGCTGTTCAGATGAAGACTCAATCACAGCCCCAGCGTCAGCGATCTACAACTAGGGAACCCAAAGCTAAGTACCAACATAACCATAGCTATACTAGGAACTTCTATCTCTGTAAAAAATGCAATACAGAACACGGCCCCCAAAGCTGTCCTGCTTTTGGGAAAGTGTGTCAAAAATGTAAAAAACTAAACCATTTTAGTGTTGGGTGCACTTTCTACAATAACTTTGCCAAGAGGAGAGTGCACAATATAAATGAGGATGATTGTAATAATAATGTTCACGATTTGTGACTAGTCTGCTCAATAGACTTAAATAAAAAAGAGTGGACTGAGGTTCTAAGAGTTGAAAATAATAAAGTAAGTTTTAAATGCGATACAGGGGCCCAGATAAATGTCTTATCTCTAAGTGATCTTAAGAGAATTGTCAATGATGATAATAAAATGAAAATGTCTGAGACAAGGACAATAATTGAGGTCTTTGGGGGTGGCAAAATAAGGCCAATTGGTAAAGTAATGCTGAAAGTATTTTCTAATATTAATAATGAGACTTGTAATACAGAATTTATAATTATTAATGAGAAAGTGAAGCCTATTTTGGGATTAGGTTCTCTAATACAGTTAAAATTACTAAGCAATAATAATAATATTATTGCTGAGATGAAGACTATTTGTTCAAATGATAGTAAAGATACCATTGTTAATAATAATATGAAACTGTTTCAGGGTGTTGGGGAATATAAAAATCCTCTGAAGTTGCGCATTCAACCTGGAGCAGAACCAGTAGTGCGTCCCCCACGGCGAGTGCCTAATGCACTCCTGACGCGCCTTGCAGACAAGCTGGAAGCCCTAGTGCAACACCAAGTCATAGCGAAAGTCGAACACCCGAGCAGTTATGTAAGCAATTTAGTCATAGTAGAAAAGAAAGATGGTTCTTTGAGAATTTGCTTAGACCCTAAAGATCTTAATAAGGCATTAATACGGGAATATCACCTTATACCGACTCTGGATGAGATAGTATCTAAACTATACAATAAAAAATACTTCTCAGTGCTTGACTTATCTGATGGATTTTATAATATTAAACTTGCTGAAGAATCCACTGACTTATGTACATTTAACAGTCCCTTTGGGTGTTATAAATTTCTAAGATTACCATTTGGATTATCTATTGCACCAGAAATCTTTCAATACTATAGTGAAAAAGCCTTTGGTGATATTCCTGGAGTCATTGTCTATTGTGATGATTTACTAATATGTGCTGAAACTGAGATGGAGCATGATGTGATATTAGAGAAAGTTTTTAAACGTGCACAGGAACATAATGTTCGCTTCAATGAAAATAAATTTCAGTACAAACTAAAGCAGGTAAAATACTTTGGGCATATATTCTCAGAAAGGGGCATGAAAATAGACCCGGAGCGGGTCAATGCCATTATTAATATTAAAAGTCCTACTAATAAGAAAGAACTGCAGATATTTTTGGGAATGGTGAATTATTTGAGAAAATTTGTTTCTAATTTGGCTGATATCGCATCACCTCTCCAATTATTACTAAAGAAAAATGTCACATGGTTGTGGACGGACATTCATGAAAAGGTTTTCAAAGAGATTAAAAATAAAATAAGTGAAGCACCAATTTTACAGAATTTTAACAGTAAATTGCCCATTGTAATACAGAGTGATGCATCACAAAATGGCATTGGGTGTTGTCTTTTACAAAATGGACAACCTGTATGCTTTGCTTCAAGAAGTTTAACGCCATCAGAAAGAAACTTTTCACAAATAGAAAAAGAACTTTTAAGTATTGTGTGGGCAACCCGCAAGTTTCATTATTTTATCTATGGGCATAAAGTAACAGTAGTGAATGATCACAAACCATTAGAGAGCTTATTGAGAAAACATTTGCATGAAGTCCCTTCACCAAGATTGCAGAGATTAAAACTTAAACTACTTAAATACAATATTGAGTTCAAATACCTACAGGGCAAATTTATGTATATTGCTGATTTATTGTCACGTTCATATCAAGATTGTAATGACACTGATGAGACCTATATGTATGAAGTTATACACTGTGTTGGGCTAGCTAATTACCTAGAATGTACAGATGAGCAAAAACAAGAATTAATTTTAGAAAGCTCACAGGATCTAGAGTTGGTAAAATTAAAAGAATTCATTAATAATGGATGGCCAAGTAATATTAAAAGTATTCCAGATGACTTGAACAATTATTTTAAATTAAGAGGTGAACTTTCAGAGGACAGTAATTTAATATTTTTAAATGACAGATTAATTATTCCAAGAAGTTTGAGGCAATGTTTCTTAAAGAAAATGCATGAAGGGCATTTAGGCATGACTAAAATGAAACAGCTTGCACGAAAACTATACTACTGGCCTCAAATGGATAGTCACATTGAAGAGTTTGTTAGAAAGTGTTTTACCTGTCAAACATATCACAATAGTAATGTAAAAGAGCCTTTGATACCACGCGACATACCTAGTCTGCCATTTTTGAAACTGGCCATTGATATAATGGATTTCAGGAGTAAAAGCTATCTAGTGATCTATGATTACTTCTCAAAATGGTTGGATATTAAATTATTAAATAATAAAAGTGCTAAGTCTGTAATAAACGCTTTAATAGATGTATTTTGTAACTTTGGCATACCAGGAGAGATAGTTTCAGACCATGTACCTTTTGACTCGAGAGAATGTAAACTATTTGCTCATGAATGGGGTTTTAAATTTAACTTTACAAGTCCACGCTATGCTCAAGCTAACGGAATGGCAGAAAGAGGGGTTCAAATTGGAAAAAAAATGTTATTGAAATGTTATGAAGATAAGACAGATTATAGAGTAGCTTTAATGCAATATAGAGCCACACCAGTTTCTGGAACAAATTTTTCTCCTAGCGAGCTATTGATGAATAGAAATCTAAAAACTAAATTAGTTGTGACTCATAGTTATTTGAAACCTAGACTTAACGATAATGTGAGATCTCAATTTGATAACACTGTTAATAGAAATATAAGAAATTACAATAAGACTGTGAAAAGTAAAAAAGATTTTGAAATTGGACAAAGTGTTTGGTTCAAAAAAGATGTTAGTAAAAATTTTTGGATAGAAGGCAAAATAACTAAATGTAATGGTTTCAGGTCATACAATATTTTAGATAAAAATAATGTTAATTACACAAGAACCTCTTTCCATATTCGTAGGGCATAAACTTGCTGTTGCACTGGTGGTGACCTCGCTGCTGCAGGTTGAATGAGTAACTTTATAAGGTTGAAATTAATATGTTGTGTTTTGTTTTTTTTTAATTATTGTTAGGGGATAGTAATGTAACAATATGTATGTTAAAAATGTATAAGTTTAAAGTTAGAGTCTGTTGAAAATGTACAAGTTTAAAGTTATAGTCTGTTGAAAATGTATAGAGTCTAAGGTTAGAGTCTGTTTAAAGTTTAATGACATACTAGTCATAACAGGTTGCATGTAAGGTTGTAAATTAATAGAAGGGAGTATTATTTTATTTATGGAAAAGGGGAAGATGTAGTAGAAACGAAACACATGTCAATGACATTGACATTGACAGTGACATGATAGACGGTCCTGTCACTTTGAGCCCCAACCCTCCCCCTCTCTTACCTGCAACCTAGCGAAGATAGCACGCACTTTGTAAACGCTCTGATATTAATTATTAATAAGTTCAAGTATCCAAATAAACCTTCAAAGACATAACAGAAGACTTTTATTACTAAACAATACAACTACTTTGTTACTTTCTTCCTTCAAAATTGTAGTACAATTGAAACACACACTTACGTACATACAATCACGCCTGTGATTTTAAATGCGGTAGGTAGAGCACACATAGCGTAACTTAAATAAAACCGTGACTATTTTATGCTTCATAGACTTCCAGCATAAGTTCAGATTTCAAAGCAGATGGAAAAGATGAATAATAGGTTGCTAGCCTGCTATTAATAAGTTTTACTAGAAAATTAATAAGCATGACCTATTACAATGCTAGTTTCTATTTAATTTTCCTGTGCCTAAATGTTATTATAAAGACACAATTACAGATAAAACAGAACAAAATACTCACCGATACAAGAGTATTTTTTTAAAACAACTACTTTATTTGCTATGGCTATAAAATTATTTATTTTGATAATATTACGTGCACTCGATCACAGCTCCGGTTAAACTATAAAATTTGGGCCCATCATTTAATTTATTCATTATCAGCTTTGTTTTTAATGACGTACTAAGTTATGATTAACAAAAAGTCTTTTACTATCTCGATTAGTGCTTCCAATCCCGCGGTTTGGGCAGTCTCGGTATTCGCGGGATCGCATATTGAAAACACTCAAAGAAATAAAACCGTGGATTGAAACAAAAATAGCATTAATCAAAGAACTAACTATAAACTTATTTAAGTATAACGTGAAAACTTGAAACGTTGCCACAAAACGTTAAATAGTCATCGTTTTGTCTATGTAGCGTTTTGTGTGCTCTACCTACCCCTATCGGGAATACAGGCGTAATGTTTATAATTTTACATATTTAAGTATGAATTAACATTAGTATGAGGCCATTCTGATTACGATAACGAATTAAAAAAAAAAAAACGCGGGACTTGATCACGATTAATTTTACATATCTATACTAATATTATAAAGCTGAAGAGTTTGTTTGTTTGTTTGTTTGTTTGTTTGTTTGTTTGTTTGACCGCGCTAATCTCAGGAGCTACTGGTTCGATTTGAAAAAATCTTTTTGTGTTGGATAGACCATTTATCGAGGAAGGTTTTGCTATAGAACATCATGCTGCGTCTAATGGGAGCGAAGAAACATAGGAAAATGTGAGAAAAAAAAGGAGAAAATTAGTCACTATTCCACGCGGACGGAGTCGCGGGCACAGCTAGTTATAAATATGAGCGAGAATCGCGACAATTTAAACATTATACAAAACAAATCATTTTTAAAAAAGTCACAAATATTACTGAGAATTGTACTAAATTATTAGGTTTGTCAGCTTTAACTGTAATTATATTATTAAATTTCTGAAAGACATC
>BHDV01007900.1:34648-72846 GCA_005406045.1 Adoxophyes honmai
TTATAGCGACTAAGGAATTATACCGTGTGGTGTCGGGATATAATAACACTTCTCCATTTCTTCCGTAGTTGTCGTAAGAGGCGACTAAGGAAATAGGTTTAGGTATGCTTTAGGCAACAGACTAGCAACCTGTCATTATTCTACCTCTTCCATTTTTCCAAACCTAAAACTATGCTAGAAGTTGCTGCAAAGCGTGAAATAGTCATAATCATAGCTTTGTCTATGTCATGTTACGTCTGCTCTGCCTACCTCATTTGGGAGCATGGGCGTGATTGTATGTTGATGATGATGATGATGGGTAATTGCCAATTTAGCAATATTACTCAACAGTGTTCAATCAAACTTCCTAGCAACGCATTCGAGTATTAGACTTGCGAAAAACAATTTTAAACTATTAGTTAATACATCCATTATAATACTTTTAAATCGTAAACTTATGAAACCGAAAAGTGGCACTAGGAAGTGCCATCCCGGCACATTATGGCGTTATTACAGTAACCGCAAATCAAACAAAGATATCTTGGTTAATAGTTTTTTTAACCGCAGTTTAACTGACTCCTAACCGCTGTTTTGTAGCGCTAAGAAATAATAGCCAGAGAAATACAGTAGGTCAACATTGTAGTTAAAGTGATGGGTGATGTGACACTGGTGTTTGCTCGTTTATAAAAATTATACTTAGTCCTCTAAGAACTGTCATCTTTTACTATTTCACTGACAACTTTCATTCTCTATCACCGATTCTCAGTTGTCAAAGTATTTTATCATTTTGGTATTGAAATGTCATTTCACGTGAATGTGAAGTGTTGATTGAGGGAGAGATCACAGTTGGTGAAGAGATGACAGATATGTTGACATTGCGACTTTTGTCAAAATAACCTGTTTTGCATCTTACATTATACATCTCACTGCTGTGCTCTATTTCAAAATTTTATTGACAGAGGGAGTTCATAGCACCGTTGTAAAGCCAAGATAAAACTAAACCGACCTACTCTACCCCTGTGTCTACTGCACTCGTGAAAGTGCCAGGAGGTCGGCGCGCGCGCACGGTGACGTAACTAGCTCTTCGCTATCATGCGACGGGTAATTATTGCTTTTTCTTGCACGTGCTGCAACTTCGGTGGGAATTGACATTGACTTATACGGTATAGTTTTTGTTCCGAGACTAAGGGAATTCCTGAATTAAAAGAAAATGTAGACACATTCCTACGTAGGAATCTTAGCACAACAACACGCGAGAGATGACATGCGCCCGGGAATGTCACTTTTTGACGTTTCTAGGTTGACAGTGACATGTATGATTAACGTCGTACGTATTTTTACTCGCGCCTTGCTGTGCTTAGCCGGCTATATTCACAAATGGGGGAGGCAGAGCAGACGAAACGTTACATAGGTACTCAAAACCTATTCCCCGTCTTGTTTGGCGTAATTTTAGGTTTGTTAGACGAATAAGATATAGTAGTATTAGGTTGCTAGCCTGTCGCCTAAAAGTACCTAACTCATTTCCTTAGTTGCCTCTTACGACATCCACGGAAGAAATAGTGGAGTGTTATTCTAAACCCGACACTGCAAGGAATGTAACTGTAATTTACTTATACCTAACTATTGTAAGTAAAATCATGGGTCTCTATATTTATTGCCTTAAGAGCCTATTCAACCAATCGAAAAGAAAATTGGATCCTTGAACAATTTCATAATGAAAAAAGTGGATACAAGTGATATCACTATATTCCCAAACTAAATTTTATTTTCGATTTTTGAATTCCAATAAACGATTATTCCTTAGTATTGAATAAGAGTCATTGTCCATTAATGGTGCCGATTAATAAATCGCAATAATTTTATGCTTCACAAGTCCGATGCATTTCAGTACTTTGCACGAACGTGGATTTAAAACAGGACTGTTGTTGCTTAACATTTGTTTATTAGAGCAGTATCCGCTTATTTTACGTACCTTTCTAATTAGTAGTTGATTAACGTAATGGACTATTAATATCTGTAAGTAGGCCCCACTTGGGTACTTTTTATACTTGGAGTTGGATACTTACTGTTAGATCAAGACGCTTTAAGAATTGGCCACTCTGATAAGTCCCTAAGATCAAAAATAGTTCCCTATATTTATAAATGAATACATACATAGGTACATGCCGTTATGTCAGAGGGGTTGGCAGAGACTACTTTGTTCCGCTTGCTCCCTCTTTTGCTTCATCCACATTCATTAATCTCTTCATACACGCTCGTCGGTTTCGGGTGTCTGTGACCTATTTCTAAAACGTCCGCGATTTGGTCACGGAACGTCCGTCTAGTCTAGGTCTTCCCTTCCCAACGCACCCATCCACACTCCCCGTATAAATTTGTTTAGTTAATAAAATTATAATATTAAAATAACAAGGTACTAAAATCGTTCTACTTATCCGAAACATGATCTACATTGAAATACGACGCCGATAGTCAATCAACTATAAGATAAAAAATCAACCGGTGTCACCTAATCATGTCATTACAGTATCGAGTGAAAGTGGATGATGTAAAGGCATTTAACAATTTGATAATAGTGTTAAGTGTACCAAACGTTTTTTGTTAACTTTTACATTTAGCACTTTTACTTTCGTATTAAGAATCCTATTAGTGCTTTGCTTATCTAGTGAAAGCCTAAAGCTTCAACTATTGGAACGCCTAGACTGTAATCGAAAGAATTACGGAAATACTATTTATAAATAAATAAACATAATTAATAATATGTACAGTCCACCCAATACGATTGATTCTTGTCTCGTCGCAGAACGTTGTCACAATAAACAAAATAAAGATTCCCATTAGTCGGGTCCACACTGATCGAACTGCCTCGCGAGGCAAGCGCATGAGGCTTGCTTTTGTTCCACATAAAAGCCTTAAAGTCGCACCAAAAATGGCTGCCTCGCGAGGCGGCTCGGTCAGCGTGGACCCTGCTTTTGACGTTTGAATTCCGAAAGACCATTGGTGCTTCCCCCGCACCTAGTGCACCATTCCTGCGCCGTTTGAATTTTATTCCAAATTTAAATTTCAAAGCACTTACGGGACACCTGTATAATACAAAGTAGCTCGCTGCCCTAGTTCTACTTCAGTCCACGAAGTTGACAAAAGAAAGTCGCGTTGCGTCACTTTATGATCGATTTATAATCGTGTGCACGTTATGTCAAGATCTCACATCATTGACATAATAACGACTTAATGGCCAATAAGAGTGATACATCGAATATAGTTCGCCTTTAAGCGTGGCTTACACTCAATAAATCACAGTTTACTTCTTGATAAATTATTAGCGATTGTAATGTAAAAGAAAAGGAGGACGCGAGATAGGCTGCTTGTCAGTATGTAGTATCTAGCCCTATGATTTGCTTTTATCGATTTTCTAAATAAAAAAAATTGAAAAAATTAAAAAAATAGAATATCGATAAAAGCAAATCATAGCCAGCCACAACAGATACAAATTTAATAAAAAATTTTTTTTTGCTCTAATGTCATTATTCAGGGAGAAAACAGGGGACTACGCGTTTATATGGAAATATGGAAAGAAGTGGTGCGACTCCTATCCTCTTAACAGAGCCGTTCGGTACAGATAAGATAAAAATAATACAAAAAAGTTCAAGCCTATGAAAACTCTACGTAACCTAAAACTTCCCATTTTCCTGTGTTGTTTTACACAGGAGGGTTATTACTAAACTTAAAAATAATCAGCATTTTTAAGAATTAAGTCGACTGAAAAAATGTTGCTACAAGAAAAAAACCACCCGTGCTTCGTGCGTGTAGTCTGAACACACCTTTGAATCTATCGACTGTTCCAAGCCTAGGTAATGAGAGATCCTTCAACATCGCACTACAGATCTGTTATTCAGATCAAACGGCCATAATGCGTTCATATGTCACATAATCTCATTGATCATCACCAGATCATGATCAGACGCCTAATGTACGCTATCAACGCGTGTAAACGATGATTGATGCCAGTGATTCGTGATCAATCGCAATCATTTGGGTTACCGTAATTGACGTGAAATTGTGATTTAGCTGGTGCTCTGTTGCAATGATTTTTGATTTGTTTGTTAAGTCTCGTGCGCGAGATGCGTGAGTGTTTGTTTTTTGTTTTTAATTTGTAGTTGACTTCTGGCGGTTTTAATTTTAACGAATGAGAAGAATAATAACAATAATCGAGCTTAAATAATGTCCCACTGCTGGGCTGAGAAAGGGTTTGGGCTGTAGTGAACTTCACGCGCCACTTTAACTTAGTTAACCGATGTGTTTAGGTTGCCTTAAGTTGTTTTCCTTCGCACATTAGCTCGTGGTAGATATCGAAATCGGTTTCGGATGTAAATTCCGAAAAGTTCATAGGTGCTTGCCTGGGATTCAAACCCACGACCCTAGATCAAACAGTTTGGCTACCACTGTAGAAAAAAAATGTTTTTAGCACGAAAAATGGGTGTCTGATTTTTCGATTACCGTTACCCCTACCATGAATGTCTTTCGAAAAAAAGACACATTATAATATTAGGTATATAAAGTAAAACACAAAAAAGTTACAAATATAATAAAATTATCCAAAAAAAATTTGGGCAATAGATTAAATGTATAGATTCAATTGGATAACGCGGCGTTATCCAATTGAATCTATAAATTAAATCTATATTCGCCGAAAAAACAGAATAATTTGTCGTCTACAAACATTCTTACAAGTCTATTGAACTCCTAACTTCATAAACATAAACATATTTGCTAATCGGTGAACAAACTTTGCAGACTACTAATAAACGACAAGACTTTATGTAAATACGTGCTTAGCACCTCGCGGGTTATTGACAGCACTTGAATGGACGGACAGACGGACAAACAATGATCAATAGAATCAACAATGCGCGCGGAACTTGACATTTCCTCAAATGTCCGTGACTTTCTTGCAGATGATATTGCGCGGTTTTTAGAAAGCCGCGACGTTCGAGTTCTGTCATTTTTGACATTGACATTGACTTGTGTTTGACATTTGTTTAGGAGCCGGGGAAGTAGGCCTTTTTTTGTTTTTTATTTGAAAAAAAAAAAGTTTTTTTACTCAGAAACATGACAGCTTCTCTTTTTTTGTTTAAACTTAATTCCATTCCGTGACTGCCATATTTATTTAGTTTTGAAAACTATTGTAAGAAAAGACGTAACACAATAGAATTTTTAAGATAGTTTTATAGCTGTTATTATCGACTGAAAAAAAATAAAATGTGGGTACAACTTTTTACACATTCGCGCAAGTTTTCCTTAAATAGACAATAAATTAAACTATTACATTACGCTATGCTGCAAAAAATATGTACAAGTTGCCTATAATTAATTAGAGGACACCCTAACTGGGTCTTCAGTTTTCTAGGTAAAAGACTTTTATTTCAGAATGAAAATAGACTTCTTAGTACAAATTAGTTGGAAAAAGTTTATGCTCCAATAATTCAACGTCCTAGTCAGTATTGTTGTTCCGACTATTGAGTTCCGTGATTTTATTTTAAATGCATATTAAAAGACTTTCTTTCCGTCATTTGCTGATCTAGTTCGCTTTCTTGTCATCGAATGATTGATGTTCGGCGCAAATATTGGCTATTCACTTTCGCGACGCCATATTACCATATTGTCCGGTCATATATCTATTTTTAAACGGCTAAATTAAATTACATAAATTCAGATGATACAATTTAAATAAATGTAGAGTCGTAGAAATTTAATTGTTCAGTTTTTATAAAATTTAAGCAAATATGCAAAATTTTGTTTACTTAATCCATAATTTCCAAGTCAATATACCTACCATTTTTAGCATTCTAGATGCTGGTTGGTATACAAAAACAGATACATTTTCTGATTGCCAAAGTAAAAAAAGTCTTATTAAGACTGTTTTCACGGGTGAGTAAATGAATTACACTTCAACGGATAGGTAGTCTGTTTTGGAGGAATCTGTCTCGCGTCTTTGTGTACCTACTAGCCCTTTAAATCACTACAGTCGTTCTAGTGAGTTACATAATGTCACAGATTGCCGATTAGTTTTACTATGTGGCAACACTTTGAAAATTGTCATACCAGAGAATATAAATGGTGTGGCGACAGTACTGTAGAGAATGTGACGTGTTGAAGCTTATACACCCTGTTTGCGGTCGACCTCGCTGACTTTGGTGTAATGTCAAGGGCAAAAGTGCATGTTTTTGCTCCTTTTGTGGTGTTCAAAGATGACGCAATGGTTCGTCGTAAAAATGACAGCGAGTATTTTTAGGAATAAACGAACAACAAACATTTGTTTTTGTTTTTTCGTAATCAGCCAGTCTTGTTTGGCATTTGTGTCCAAACGAAGAGTTTGTAGCGAATTTTTTTCTGTTCTCGTTTAGTAGGTTTGAGTAAAAAATTAAAAGAGGTCTCTTAAACTTCAAAAATGCTGTTTTTTAGAATTAACGAATCTCAGAGCTAGTTAATATTGCAGTGATGGAATTTCCTTCTAACAACTGTTATTAAAACTACACAATGTGACAGTTTAAAATTTTAACATCACTCCTGTATTCCTAAATGGGGTAGGCAGAGCACACGCAACCCTAAAAAGTCAGAACACGCTTCTTAACCACTTCTAGGATATTCTTTAGGTTTTATGTTAAGAGGTAGGTACACTACTTACAGGGGGCTATCCTGGCGCTTAAAACATACCTTAACCTTTTTCCTTGGTCGCCTCTTAAAAAAACTACGGTTTTTTTTTTTGAGATATTGCGTAGGCTTTCTTGCCTTCAATTTCGTGCAATATGCTTGTTGCAGCGTAAGTTGCTTTTACGCTCGAAGCGAAGCCAATTGCTTCTGCGGTTGACTTTCTTTGTTCATCCCAATTGGATTGCATTTGTTCCGGCAGGTAATTTCTAGAATCTAGAAAATCTAAACCTAATTCACGTTTCTACTCGGTTAGTATTTTGCGTTATCTAGGACGCTGTCGTACACAATTTTGCCAAAGAAGACATAGTAAGTAGATAGAGTAGGTCGTTAAAGAGTAAAGTGAAAAAAAAAGACTAACACATGAAACGTTAACCATGATTATTCCACTTTACATAGCCACTTTTAGTATAATTTTAGGTTTTACGTAAGATAGTGACAAGTTGCTAGGTTAGAATATCAACTTTTACTAAATATCAGATTTTTAATATACATACATAGGCGAAAACCACATTCAGCCCTAGCTAAGATACCAAATTCTCATTGCGCCACGTAATATGACAATTTTTTTTGGTCGCGTACTTACACATTTGGCATTTATTTTGTTAAGGTGATATTTTACACATGAGTGACATAAACTACGAATTGAATAATGGAATGATTATTTTTATGAGAACTTCGGACTGAATGAAACGACAACCATGAGTAGTTGAAATACATCGCATGATAATTTAAAAAAGAACATTGTATCAAAATAATTTGTTGTAGACAGTCCAAGGTTCGTGTTAATGACATAAATACGGTTTCGCCAATTGTTTTAACACTTCAAATTCCACGGTCACTGCAATCCCTCAGAAACCCGATCACTTTGATCTTATTTCGTTAAGGACAGTTCAGTTATTCGTAATTTTATAAACACGTTCCTACCACCTTGAGACTGGTGAGTATTTGGCGCGCATAACTTATGTGTTTGTTAGTGCTTACAAGTGAATGTAATTTGTAAATCTGATTTAAATGGATACTCGAACTCTAACTAGAATCCTTATCAATTTAAGCTGTAGCTCCTTTTTATCCTTTTTTCTTGTAAATGGAAAATGAGTTTTTTTCCACTTGTCAGGGTCCAAAATTCTTCTTTTCCTGTCTTATGTCACTCGTTCAAAATAAAACTATGCCTTTATTACTGCCTACTAACAAAAAACTGCCTGTGACTGGTGTCTTCTGTAAGCAATGTAAAACGTTAAAGGCTCATTCACAAAATTGCTCGGTCCTATTGAAACAAAACTTCATTCATCAGTTAATGCGTAATGGGTTGCTAGACATTGTGAATCCTACCATTCCTACCGTACCTCAAGTATTGTCATGTCCACAGAAGTGTCAACAAATGTTTGCTTATAATCCTGGAACAAACACAAAGTAAACAGTACCTCGCCTCGTCTCGCCTCGCATTCGTCGCCGTACATTGAGTTGATGTTATTAAGATAAAAAAATGATAATATTTAAGTACCTACGTAATTTTTGCGACACCCAATAACTCTTTGATATTTTACATTCCATTAAAATCTTGCTGGCAAAATCACCTGAAATAATATGTCTACTCATGTGATCAGATTGACCAACATTAAGTCCAATTTTGAGATGTTTTGATATCATGACCATATAAAACATGTTCCGTTCAACATGTGTAGGGGTTCAATACCTTCAATAATATTTTCTGTTATGGTGTCGACCATCCGGACGTTTGCCTTACAGAATTCAACTTCAATATAATTCAACCCGTCTCTATTATACGAGTGCAATGCCCAATTGCTCATGAGAAAAATAACAATTACAACCGCAACACGCCAAACAATCACCGAAAATTTCAATTTCAAAGTCACACCGTGGGAATGGGTACCATTGCATCCAATGTCGAAGGTCGGAGTAAAAGTGTTAAATTACATCTGGGCATTATAATGTAAACTGGGCCAAGTGCAAGCGAGTCTGATAAGGAACCGATCGCGTTATGGCGCGACGGGTTAATATGACCGTGGCTTGGGCATTGCTAGTGTTAAATTACGAGTAATTGATATTTTATTTGATGGATGTTATTTGGAAGGCGTTGCGTAAAAGAAAAGGCTACTAGGTCGACGTAGTTTGATACGCGTTTTCTTTCGTTGCGGGGACTTTCGCAGGTGTTCCTTTTTATGAACTAAACTTGTCTTTGATTAGTTTTTGTAGGCCTTGTTGCTTAGGATAAAATGACTGAAGGTCGATTCTAACGAGAGTAAGTAGATTATAGTCTAGAAGCTTTTATCCGTTTTTAAAACCGCGAATAAATTGTGTCTCATTCCGTAACTTAAATACTTTCTCGTTTGTTTGATGCGACTCTAAATTAATATTCAATTTATAAAAAATAAAAAGAACAACCCTAAATCAGCAGCGTGTTTATAAAAAGAAACACGTTTGAAACATGATACAGTAGCACGAAATTTTTACCATAACTTTTGGACTCTACGTCTGCATAAATATTTACCGATTTTAGAAATGGTTGCAAATACGGTGGTAAATCCACACCATCGTCTTATAATGATCGTCATACTGATGATTATACCAGCTTTTAGCTAACCGGGAATTATATTATTTTACTACAAATAAGTGCTATACATGGTGCTCGTGAGCATTGCGAGAGATTTCAACCACGAATTCCAGAGGCTATAAGAAGTAATAAATGTTATATCAACTTAGGTCGAAACACGATTTTTTTTATAATTTTCATACATAATAATTGCTAATGTCGTATAAACGTGCCTTAATAATAGTAAAAAAAATCGTGTTCGACCTAAGTTCATATAACATTTATTACTTCTTATAGCCTCTGGAATTCGTGGTTGAAATCTCTCGCAATGCTCACGAGCACCATGTATAAATTCCCACTTGGGAAATCAGACGTGATGTCTGTATGTATGATGCAGGTTCCATAATATGTCAAGAATCAAGCAATTCGAAAATAAATACAACCTTGACTCTTTCAAAGACATTAAATGAACTGACATGAATAACACAAGTCTTTGGCAAATTTCACTCTATTCACATGTAAAATTGCAAAACAGCGCACATCCGCACCTAATTTCTTCAACTGACATAACAACATATTATATTCAAATCACAAAGCGATACAATACGCACCTATCGACTGCTTACCATCTCAACCTGTTATTGACTCTAATTGTCTAGTTACAAAAGCAACTCTACGCTTAAAGTCTTAAAGTGAGTTTTGAAACAATGTGGCGATGTAAGATACGAAGTTTTTAAAGTAAGTGTTGGTTGGTAGCAAATAGTGTCTGGGGACGACACAATGGTCGCGAATGCCACGGTTAGCAGGACGTGTTCGTCACAGACACCGTGGCTGTTGCCGGTGCGGTCATTGTGGATCGGCCCCGGGAGGACACGTGACCTTAACATTATGTTTAATGGTTTTGATGAAGTGTGTTTTTAAAGATTCTGCTGACTGATATATTGGTGTGATTTATAGTGAGATTATATCTCCTAGAGTTAATCTACAGGTTGTTCGAAAATTCAATCTCATTCTGGCCAAAATGGAAGAAAATTACAAAAAAGCGAAATTATACAGAAGTAACTTTGTTAAATTTTCATTCATTAACTGCCGATAATTAGTTTCTTGTTACAAATTGCAACAATTCGTTATAAGAAGGTATTTTACAAAAATCTGACAACTTGCAAAATAGTTCTGTCTTTTTTTTAGTTGTTCCAATCTTTAATTGCATATAATTAGAGATGACAACTTTATTACTTTTGATTTTTGTTGCTTCCCTGATACAACCCCATCTAATGAAGCTTATAGTCATTTCGGAGGGAAGCTATTTCATATTTATAGAGATTGGTATTTTTTATTAAAAGTACTTACTTAATTGTTAGCATCCGGTACAATGTAACCAACGAGAATATAAATTAACAGCTCTACCATTCCATTTGTTCACACCTTGCAATTAGTTTAATTCGTCATTAGCATTAATTGGTGGTTCCAAGCGCACCGTTCAATGAACAATCCGAAAGTAAAACTCAAATACTGGAACACTCGTAATTAACCTTTAGAAAAAGAAAGATAACGATTATTTAACAGCACCGTAACACGTGACTTGTAATTTAGCTGTCAAAACGTCGACGTGTATGGAGCGGGTGAAGTAAGAGGTGCCTAGATTTGCAATGTTTGATTGTGTTCCAAATTGAATTGGATTTTTCGTAACGCATCAAATCTGTACTGGTGTGAAGAAATTGTAATGCGAGATTTTGATCACCCTGTGTCTGTTGATCTGAATCCAAATGTAAAACAGAAAATCTACACCAAAAGTACCAAATTTATATATTGCACATTGTTTTTGAAACTATAGCCTATGAATTAAATTTCTGTAAAAATATTATGCCATAAGCTGTTACCAAACTTAAAGCGAAAAACTTGGAAGACTTTTGTATTTTCACTGTATCTTTAGTTAAACTTAACCAAGACATCGAATTCATTCGAATATGTTTAGTTCTCTTTTTACCCGTTTTCAATACATCATTGTGGCGCTGTAACCGTTTACAATGACCACACTTTTTACATTCGCAAACCTCGTTTGATTACAATCGATGTCGAAACAGCCCTTCCAGTGGGAACAGAAGTTAACAATAGTACTGCAACAATAAGAATTGGTGGAACATAGTGCCTTGCGTATCTCGTGATATATCTCGGGCCTTGGCAGCAAGGATCAAGTGTTCCCACGCCTACTTGCAAACTAGATCGTGGTGTCATAAGTTGATAGGCCCTTGTGTACTTTTGGAATACTAATGGCGAGCGGCTGGTGTGCTGGTTTCTCGCTCGATGATTTGTGCATCACTATTAACTTTATTTTTGTAAAATATTGTCTCAAATACTCACGCAGGTTATTAAAACAATATACTGTGTTGTATATGTCACCGGAAAATAACACATTCCGTAAGTTTATAAATTTCCTAAAAATTTTCAGGAAATTTATAAACTTCCGTAAGATTCCAAACGACAGACAAATTGTATTATTTTACGGCCGCATTTCCGTAAAATAATCAATTTACGTTAGGTTAGGTTAGGTTAGATTATGTTCATTTAGATCAGATTAGCTTTATTTATGTTATATTAGGTTAGGTTAGATTATATTAAATTTTGCAAAAATGTGGGCGCAATAACATTTTTTGTCTCCCGTTTGGAATCTTACGAAAGTTTATAAACTTCCTAGGAAATTTATAAACTTACGGAATGTGTTATTTTCCGGTGACATATACATTTTAAGGCGTATTTTCATATCAAACACAGAGTACCTACATAATTATTTTTTTGAAACTAGCACGGTAAAAAAAAGTACAAACAAAAATCTTCGCTTCAATTAGGTTTTTTTGCAATATTTTTTCTGTATGCTTAATTTACTCCGTATTACAATTTACGTTCATATTCAAAATAGTTTTAGGTTTTTATAACATGCTGTAGTGTCTCTTGTGCAATAGACATTTTTAACTTTTTTGCCGTTCAAAATATCCTTTTTAGAAAAGCCCGTTCGTAAAATTTCCTAAATGGACCACACCGAAATAATCATAGCGTCCAAACAACCAAGACAATTTAAAAGATTCATATCGCCCTAGGAATCAAATGAATGACAACAGATTTACAAATGTAACGTAGACCTAAAGCCCGGAGCCTCAAGGAAGAAACAGGAAGCCATTACAGGTATCATTAGGTTGGCACACTCTTTCGAAACACGGTTCCCACGCGCTAGCGCAACGGCGGCGGCGCACGCGTCGCTCATCTGCGCTACCAACATTGTAGCCAATTTACAGAGCATCTATTAGGATTAGGGATTAAGATACGCAGTTTCGGATCTAGATACGGACGATTGTAGACGTATTTCATTCATACAGGGTAGCCTAAAATGGACCATAAAGCCAAGATCATACACTAGGGGACATTTGTCCCACGACATGTGTCGGCGACATGTCAAGCGAAACCGGCCGATTTCGCCTGAAATATCTGGCGACATCGCGCGACTGTCTGTCGTAAGGGACGTTACACTAGCGACATGTCGAGCGAAGTCCGGCAACGTCGCGCTATTTCACCCGACGTGTATGCTTGGCTTAAATATTTTAACCAGTGGTCGGGTATACGCGTCTGAAAATCCACGTGAAGTTTTTTCTCAAAATTTTCATGTGAAAAAAAAGAGTGAAAATATTGCCCAGTCTTTTGTACCTACTCCGGTTCTTAGTCAACCGCGTAGCAATGTCGAACGATTGCAAGTGCGTACGCGCCGACCGCCGACTAACGGGACTTGCGTACGGGACGTAAGACAGATAAAACACAGGGCAGCGGTGACATATTTCATTAAAAAAGAAAAAAGTATATTTCTACAAAATTATAATTTTACTGAGTTGCTCAGGAGACGTATCTATAGCAACCAGGGATCTAAAATTTTAGATAGACCCTTTTAGTTAAGTATTGAGAACGTGGTACGAATTCGAGTCCAGCTTCTATTTTAGATCACTGTGGTGATACTGATACACGTTTAAATGTATCAAAGCGTGCAATTCCAATTCGAGTGTGTATCAGTATCAGTTGCAAAACGGTGATCCTTTCCATTATTTTGCAATAAGTATTCGTTTCGTGCGGTATTAAGATATCTAAGGTTACTAGTGAACTAAGTACTCTATATCTGAGGCAAGTCAATCAAACTCAAAGAAACAAAATGTCTTTCACAAAAACAAAACATGTATCGACAAGTAATAATTTGTTTGCCATGTGGTAGGCGCCTCTCTACCTCTCCATTTTTTCTGTGGCTGTCGTAAGAGGCGACTACGGAAATAGGTTGAAGTATATTTTAAGCGACATGCTAGCGATCTGTCACTGTTTGTTATACAAAACTAGCTATGCTAATAACTATGCTATACCTTATCGGTTTAGGTAGTTAAAACAATGTAAACAATCTTGACGTGTCTTTTTATTTAAACGTACACTTTATAAATCGAAAACTTTACATTTTACAATTTAGGTATGAAAAAATCATTTACTTTCATAATTGAATTGTATAGTGTAATTATTTTCATTTTTAGACTGTGTATTTCAACAAAAAGACATGTCAAGATTGTTTATATTGTTTTAACTACCTAAACCGATAAGGTATAGACGTGAAATAGTCATGGTTTTGCCTGTGTAGAGTGTCGTGTGCTCTACCTACGCAATTTGGAGTATATTATGGAATATAGTAGGTATGTAATACTTTGTTTACATTGCTTTGTTCTTACCCAACTAACTACATTTAGCAACTATTACTGTTGGCATTAAAATTTTATTTCCCCAGTAAAAAATAAACGTCCTAATAACATTATCAATGGATAACAATCAGTGGTTAGGAAATATCGGTGCTTTATTTATTGTTTCTTTCTAGCCTTGACTTTTAACTTGTACTTGCAAAAGTGAATGACTTTAGATTTGTAAGACTTGATGTTGCTCGCGACTCTGTTTGCATCGAATTTGCTTGTAACCTTTAGGAACTAATATATGTATTCTGAATAAGAAACTTACCAGTGAGTCGATTTCGTTACGACGAGAGCTTAATTTAAGTTGGACAGGTGCATTCCCAAAATTATGCATTTTTTCGGGAATTTATTTTACTTTATGGATTTTTTTTTAAACGACTCGTCCGTCGACCGCCGTCAGCCGCCATCTGACTGTGGCAGCTGCCGCTCATCAAATACTACAAACTACCGTGTTCTTACACTTCTGTTATCGCCACATGCAGACTCGGTGTAATTGCCGCTTTACGTACATACATACATACATACATAATCTCATGCCTGTATTCCCAAGAGGGGTAGGCAGAGCACATGAACTCAAAAATTCAGTGCCACGTTTAGCAACTTGAGGGTAACCAGATGGTCAAACGTGATATTGTGGTGACAGGTTGCTAACCCATCGCCCACAATATACCAACCCTTTCCCAGAGTCGACTCTTACGATACCCACGGGAAGAAAGGGGGAGGTGCTATTCTAACCCGGGACCGCTTTACAGACAGACAGATAGATGTTTTCGCGCTTATACTTAACATTCGTGGGAATATCCGTCTAATCGCAGACAAAGTTTTTGCTTTTGATTTATCATAACACATTATCGGACAACGAGCAGATAATGTGGACGTTTTTTGGGGACGCTAAAAAGTTTGGTTTCAACGAACTCTTGTCGCCGGAAGATGCTGGATGGAGGTCGCTTCCAAGATCTAGACATGGAAGTCCAAAGGGACGGATGTGTTTAGCTGTGGACGTTTTATGACTGAGATGCGGAAGTGTCCAATAGATTTGAGTTTTAAGACTATTTGACATTCTACGTCATTTGCTGCCTATTTTTTAGGGTTCCGTGCCCAAAGAGTGAAAACGGGACCCTATTACTGAGACTTTGCTGTCTGTCCGTCTGTCCGTCTGCCACCAAGCTGTATCTCACGAACCGTGACAGCTAGAGAGTTGAAATTGTCACTGATGATCAGAGATCGGAAAAATTTGCGACATTGTTTGCACTAATGTGGACATGACTCCAAAATTAATCAAAATGTCAATTAATTATTCATTGAAATATAATTTGATATTTGGAGATAATAGTTTATTTATAAAGTTCTTATAAGCACGTAATACTATAATAACTTTAAAAAAAAAATACGTTACGACGACGATGAATTACATTAATAATTACTAGCAAAAGATACGTATTTAAAATCGGTATCGTTTCCGTAAATATTTATATACTTGTAATAAATAAATAACGATTTGGAAAAAAATACTGTCAATTTTTTTTTTGTAAACCAATACTTTAACAAATTTTTGCATTTATTGACTAGGAATCAAATTATATGTCAAGTACAAAATTTTAAAAATGATACTAGAAGTGGCTGCGAAGCGTGAAATAGTTATAATCATGGTTATGTCTATTTCAAGTTTCGTGTGCTCTGCCTACGCCATTTGGGAACGTAGACGTGATTTTATCCATGTATGTATGTATGTAAAAAAATAATTAACCGAATAATATTTTGGTTAATTTTGGAGTCATGTCCACATTAGTGCAAACAATGTCGCAAATTTTTCCGATCTCTGCTGATGATATATTTCTGTTGCCGCTATAACAACAAATACTAAAAACAGAATAAAATATAAAAATAAGGGGGGCTCCCATACAAAAAACATGTTTTTTTGCTGTTTTTGGTACAGAACCCTTCGTGCGCGAGTTTGACTCGCACTTGGCCGGTTTTTTTACCTACATCCACATGTAATGTTCTTACTAGACGTTCAGACGAAATAAGCGAATCTATTTCCCTAAGTCTCCTACGATATCCAAGGAAAAAAGAAGGGGGGTTGGGTTATCTAAATTCGACGCTACGCCAACGCGGATTTTTATAACAAGTGAGAAATATGCAAAATTTTACTCAATCATAATTTAATTGTTATAATTACTACCGGGAATACTTTGTGTTTACATGGTGATTATTTAGATTAGGAATGATAAAACCTCATCACTTTGCATATTGTGATTAGGTCGAATTAATTATGTTTTATTTACAAACCGGTGCTTCGTTACTTCTTATAATTATAAGAATTGTTTAATTACTCAAACAATGTTCTACATGGTAACAATTATTGTTATCCGGAAAAGACATAGCATTAGTACAGAGGTTATTAAAATGATTACACATTTTTAGTGATACTTTTTTTAAATTTCATTAACTTAACGATACCGGTTTGCCAAATATTCTGAAAATTAATTAGATTCTAGTAGGAATGCTCGGATTTAGTTAAAACTAGTTGTTACTCGCCACTTCGTCTGCGTTATACTTTTTGTCTGTCTCAAATTCATAGTGCTTTAGTTTATACTGTAATGCTATGTAATTAATTGAATAAATAAATAAATAACAAAGCCTTTTCTTATTATTCCACGAAACATAGTTTTGAGGGAAGCTTTAATACTGGTTAAGCCATCAAAGTGGTCCGTTCGGATTGCTACCACCGTCTTACCAGCGCTATTAAAGTAGTCCGTCCGCATCTCTACCATCGTCTTACCCGCTAATCCTGCCGCAAAGAAGCAGTGGTCGCTCTATTCTAGTTTCTACTCCGTAGAGGAGTTCTTTGATTATTATAGGAATTGAATGTGACATTTTATTATCTATCATTATATTATACATACATACATACATACATATTCTCACGCCTGTATTCCCAAGAGGGGTAGGCAGAGCACATGAATTAAAAAAAAAAACCAGTGCCACGTTTAGCAATTTCAGGGTAACCAGGTGGTTAAACGTGATATTGCATTATATTATGTATCTTGATTTAATTGGTATAATTATTATTTAATTAGTTTTGACATTTGAGCATTGATAAATTATAGATTAAATAGATTGTACTTGACACCAGAATTGTTCTTTTACATATTTACATTACTTTATATTTTCATTTTTTGCACGCCAGTTGCTGGTAAAATGTGTGACCTTGATTAAAATTATTCCATCTATTGTACAACATTTTATGCAAAATAAAGTGATTTGATTTGATTTGATTGTCTCCTCTGCTGTCAGGTTGGAAAACACTTAAATATAAACACTTCTCGAGAAGACTATTCTAACGGATGTTCTTTTGTTTTAGGTACACAGCAAAGGCCTGAAGTTCGGGATCTATGAAGACTACGGCAACTTCACGTGTGCAGGGTACCCAGGCGTGGTGGGACATCTTGCTGGAGGTACAGATATTCACTTACAAACGCATTGAACCAATCATAGAGCTTGAAAATTGCGCTACGAGTCCATCGAGCCGTGTGATTGGTTTAAATTTTGTAACTCTACACTCAAAAGTCCAGTTCCTTAAATACGTAAGTTACTTAAGACTGTCAGTATGTTTTCTAAACTTTGATTTTTAATGTATAATACTTAGTGTGAATAAACCAGCCTAAATACGTCCTACTGTTGGACACAGGGTTCCTCTCAGTATGAAAGGCCTTGGGCTAGAGTTCCCACGCGGACCCGGTGCGGATTGGGACCTTCCTCGATGTATGCAGGTTTTCTCACAATTTTTTCCTTCACCGAATAGCTCGTGGTAAATGTCAAATTCGGTTTAGCACATAAATTCAGAAAAATTCAGAAATGCAAGCCTGGGGTTTGAACCGCTGGGCTATCACTGCTCAGCCAACATTTAATCGGTCATTATTAAAAAAAAACAGTCTTAGGCTAACTAAGGAAAGCAATCATTACTAAACTAACAACCATCAATCACAGTTATCTATTAAAATTTGCATCTTTAACGACACCAGCGGCTGTTAACCGACTGCTGTACAGCAGTTGCCTCACCACAAACGACTTATGCAGCCTTACATCACAAGAGTTATGTGCCAACGTCGCAAAACACCGATAGATTACACGACCGTTCCAACAAAAACTATAATACATATTCTAAATTCAAAACACTGTCAAAGAAAGTTGACAATGGCTGTTTAAAGAATTTTATTGAGTTACGCAAACCGGGCGAGTCCATGTCGCGTGCTGGCTTACGATTCTTGCGAAATGGCACTCGCGATTTCCTGGGCAAGTCCATTAAGGGGCCTACGTCAGCTATTTTTTATCTGTATTGATGCACACAAAGAAACAAGTGACGATCATCACTATTGATAATAATCCAAGAAAAACAGTAGGTGAGACGACACGCGCGGTATATACCTGTCACTTTCTGACGACTCTCGTAAGACTGTGACAGATATAGTCAAACACGCGCATCTCTACACGCAACTTTTTGTGCTAAACTGGCAAATACGACAACTATTAATATGACATTATAGTCCTTAAATAGGACATTGGGCGGGAGGAGGTTACGCATTGATTTACTTGTCTTTAACTTTATACGTGACCGCCTTTAGCAACGCGATTATGTCGTCGTATCCTACGAATAGGGGCGTAATTACCATTAATGCCTTTTTCCTCTTCTTTGATAATCGAATTCTGTATTTTTTTCCACATCTACTAGTCTTAAAAATATAACAAAGTCATTTCATTTCGAAAAGTTATTCAAGTTTTTCAAATGAGCCACAATTGCAATAGCTCTATTTCTTCTATCGAATAATGCCTCTATAGCCGTTAGAGACCTTTTTCGCGGAGAAGTGAAGCGCGGGAAGTCTAAATCGCCGGTCGCGTTCGCCATTACGCCCTTTTACACGCGGAGTGTTTGCACATATGCTGGCCTCGGACGGTGTCGTTATAACCTTTACGCCCCTTTTCCATGGAGATAACGTGTTTACGACATCATTTTTAAGGCATTAACTAGCTTACGCCTTTATTCATCGTGAAAAAAAAATGTAATTTATTTAAAATATAGTGGTAAAAGGAATTAACTGACATATTTTACATAAATTACATAAAAAATAAAACAAATATTTAACCATAACAATTGTAGGGTGTCAAGTATTTTTACTTTTTAATTTAAGATTACTAGGTTTTACGCTGATTTTTTTAAACAGTTTAAAGCGTCTCCTGTAAAATCAACTTTTTGTAGTTACGCCCCTTTTCGTAGGATACGACGATGTGTCCCCTTAATACTCGTAGTAAATCAATTCACGCAACTTCCTTTCGTGTTTGCTGTTATAGCCCTAACTGAGGAATGGAACTGGGACTTTCTCTAGAGGTCTTAGTCGTCCGAGTACCCCTTATATAGATCGTGAACCTATAGTGAAAAATAACGGAATTACTCACGTTACTACTCACGAGATTAGCTCGACATGTTTCGGATCAATCCGTGATCCATCATCTGGAGCTACGCGCCACGGCAGTGGATAGACGCGCACAACGTACAACGTGAGCAATTCCGTTATTTTTCACTATGAGTGAGTCTCACGGTAGTTTTATGTTAAAAATCGTGAACCTAGTTCAAGAGTATGTGTTACCGTCTTACTGTTACGGAATAACATCCTCATATTACTGTCACTAACAAATGATCACAGATTTGGTAATAAGATATAGACTAGATGGTGGTAAAGAAGGTTCCCAAATCATAAAATAATAATTGGTGTATAAGTCAATCTCCATACAAAGTGCGCTCGAGCAACGCACTCAGACACGACTCAGACACATCTCGGAATAGTGAGGTCCAGTCCGAGCGCGGTGTAATGCTTCAACATGTAACGGATCTTTCATCTGTTTATTAACCCTAACTATGCTGAAAATGGCCACGGAACGTGAAATGGGCATGGCTTGTGTATGTAACGTTTCGTGTGCTCTGCATACCCTGTTTGGGAATACAGGCGTGATTGTATGTATGTAGCTACCTGGAAATCGGTTTACGTGTTCAGAGACTAAGTTTGACTAGGGAAAAACTGTCATTAATCATGTCATGACATTCACTTCGCTTTATTTTTTCTTCTTCCTGTATTCCATCACCCTGTAGACTGTTCGTCGATTAGCATAGCAATTATACAAGCAAGTGATGCTTGACATAACACGCATGCTATTGTCGGTCAGTCGATCAATCCATTATGTCGTTGTGGAAACGTCTTCCTTGATTACGAAACTTTGACATCGTCATAAGTCGATGAAAATCTAAATTTGATTTATGCTAGTAGGCTGAAAAGCGCTCTTTTGCATGTCGTTTGTTTGAGTCTACCAACGCTCCGTGAAAATCATGATTGCTATAAAGAACGCGCCATAAGAGAGCACAAAGTATATATTTAGAAAAGTCATAAACAGGGGTCGGATTTTTCATCGCATGATCCAAGGCAAGAAAACTATGGAGTCGATATTAAAATTAAATTATTATTTAAACCATACTCATACTCATTTATTTAATTAAGAATGAAATTAAGCTGTAAATATAATAAATCGTTATGAGTAGAAATAAATTACATTGTACATAAAAATAAAGTAAAATAAAACATTACTTTTATTTTGTGCATCTAGTTTCCAATATCCATAAAGCTTGTAGATACAGGAATGAGTGCCTCAAAATCTCGACAAGGTATGGCATGTGCATTGTCCATTTCAAAATTACAATTGTTAAACGAGTAAATAATGGCAAATTTTTCTATATTTTAATTTTATTCAGTTAGATTAATTTTCGATTAACATTTTTAATCTGTTAACCTGCACAAGGGGCAAAGTATTACGGGACTAAGAAAATTAGTGAGTATGAGTATGAATATGAATTAAAAGTTTAATTTTAATATCGACTCCATAGTTTTCTTGCCTCGGATCATGCGATGAAAAATCCGACCCCTGGTCATAAAAGTCGCGTGTAGTTTTGGATTCGGAATAACATCTCTCTATTTTTTCCTTGGATCTCGTAAGAGGCGACTGGTTAAAGTATATTTTAGGCGACAGGCTAGCAACCTGTCACTGTTAAATTCCTGCCAACGCAAATCCTAAAAAAAATGCTAGAAGTTTAATTTATTCTGTAACCAATTATTTATTGGCAAACAGCCTGATGCATTTGACGCCGGCACCACTAATTCGTTATTTTCAAGCACATATTAAAAAAACTCCTTTATCTCCCTACTGAAGAACTTTCTATGGAAGAGCAACTTAAGATTTTTTTATTCCGATTAAGATCAAACCGAGGGCTACTCAATATGGTCTCATTATACATGCCTCTAGCAAAATTTGAGTTGCGTAATACACATTCTTCAAATTTTCATTATCATTAAGGGCCTTACGAGTATGCCCTTCAATTATTTGTGGTTACGGTCTTATTAGATTAGATTGGCATGATTTTAATGTACTCTGGTATAGTTTTGGTGGACCAGATGATTAAATTTGATGCACAGTTAAAACAAATGTCCGTCTTAAATCTAAATTCCCGTGTTGTGTCAAGTTTGGGGCTATAGCTCTCCATTTCATCTATGGATGCTGCAGCTAAAGAAATATGTCATAAACACTCATAGTTTTAGGTGCATCAAGGACGAACCTGCAACACCAGGCTCCACGCTTAGACGGTCTTTCGGCGACTGGCTGGCAATAAACCACTACTTTTTATCATTTTCATCTAGGTACTTTCAAACCAAAAATTGTTCAAAAACCGTGAGTTCATAAAACAGTTCACACACCAGTTTTTTTAGAATTCATATGCAGGATTCACTACGAGGTTTACGTTGATAAGAAACATAATAAAAATATCAGCACACAATTGCGAAGTAATTCAGAGGTTTGTGTTAAGTTCTCTATCTGCATCAGATCAGCGAGTGGACAAGAACCCAACCACTTCTATACTAAGAAAACTTGTGATAGTGATGTTTAATGACCGTTGATGATGTTTTGTTTCCAGACGCGGCGACCTTCGCATCCTGGGGCGTGGACTACGTGAAGCTGGACGGTTGCTACGCTCTTCCCGCGGACATGGACCACGGCTACCCGGAGTTCGGCCGGCAGCTCAATCTGACCGGCCGGCAGATGGTCTACTCGTGCAGTTGGCCCGTCTACCAGATTTATGCTGGCATGCAGGTATGAGGGGATTTGAATGTGGTGTCTTCTTGTAGTATCTTCCTTGGGGTGATGATGTTAAGTTTCTAACCGATTTCTAAAGCTTTCATAAAAGTGTTCATGGATGTGGATCATTTCGTTTATCAGTTTCTTAATACAGGCTTCTTCGGCTTCTAAGAAATATTATTCAACATGCATTGCATAGAATCTTGAACACATTTTTTCCCTCGACGAGAGTTAAATTAGATACTAAGTTCTGAAGATTATTTTAAGTAAATGGACCAAAAAGCCACAACCCTCCACGACCTTTGGGACATTAAAGTACTGTTTACGCCTAACGGTGCTATATCATGTAGGTATGCATTATTTATAAAGTCTGTTTTACCATCTGCGCACAACAGCTTGATAGTGGGTGTCTTCCGCGATATGCGATCATAATCTATTGAGCACAAACTGTACGGTATGGTTTGGTTGCATCTACTGAAGATGAGTGAAGATTTTATGCAATTCTATTGCTGGATTTTTATCTTGCTCGCCGCTCCGCTGCCTCGCTCCGCTCCAGTGGACAGGCAGCCTTAAGATACGTGTGTTAATCATTCTCCATTGGTTCCAGCCAAACTTCTCGTCCATCATCGAGCACTGCAACCTCTGGCGCAACTTCGACGACATCCAGGACTCGTGGGCCTCCGTCGAGTCTATCATAGACTACTACGGAAACCACCAGGACGTGATAGTGCCCAACGCCGGACCTGGCCACTGGAATGACCCTGATATGGTGAGATACCTCTTAATACCCACCCTGTGGAGGCATTTTATTATAGGTTTAGTAGATGGATACTCTACATACCTACATCAGACTTGTATTCAGAGCGATGAGAATATTATACGAACCCTCGCAGTATAACTTTATCCGTCTAGGGGTCGATTAAAACAAACGAGAATATAGTTTAGTCTTGGAGTTACTGTTTACTTGCGAGTAAATCAATTTTTCGTGTGAATAATTTTAAACAAAAAAAACCGACTTCAAATTAGCAATATTTTGAAAGTATTCTGTTTACTGAATGTAAAATCTTGACTTCATCAACAAATTACTGAAAACGCCGTACATCTCCATAATAAAATTTGAAGAGTTCTTTCGATTTCTCCAAGATTCCATCATCAGATCCTGGTTTCGTGCCAATGGGACCAATTTCGAGTTATACCCTTTCGATTAAAAAAAAAAAATTTGAAAATCGGTCCACGGGTTTTCGAGATATCGAGTAACATACACACAAAAAAAAAATTAGGTCGAATTGAGAACCTCCTCCTTTTTGAAATCGGTTAAAAAACGACATTACTGTGTGATGTCGGGTTACAATAACACCTCTCTATTAAGTAAATATCCCTGGATGTGGTAAGAGGCGACTAAGGAAATAGATGATGACTAAGACTGACTAAGGGAATAGATTATGTATGCTTTAGTATTCGACAGGCTACCAACCTGTTACTATAATAATTCTTCCATCTGTTTTCAAACCTAAAGTTATGCTAGAAGTGGCTACGAAGTTTGAAGTAGTCATAGTCATGGTTTTGTCTATGTCACATTTCGTGTGCTCTGCCTACCTTATTTGGGAACACAGTCGTGATTGTATGTATATGAAAAAAAAACGAGTAACAGTAATTTCATCGTCATCATCATATCAGCCACAATAGTGACTTATTCAGACCAAATTGTATTCTTGTTCTGGATGATTATTTAATTCTTCTATGTTCATCAATTGCAGTTAATCATCGGTAACTTCGGTCTATCATATGAACAGAGCAAGACCCAGTTCGCGATATGGGCCATTCTGGCTGCGCCGTTGCTCATGAGTGTGGACCTCCGGACTATCCGGCCGGAGTACAAGGCAATCCTGCAGAACAGGAAGATCATTGATGTCGACCAGGACCCCCTTGGGATTCAGGGCAGGAGGATATACAAGGTGAGTTTGACTGACCCTGCCACTTTGGCTCCAGCTGAGTTGGCACAGCAAGACGCGAGTAGAGATATTCGCGAGATAGTCACTGTTTTGTTTTGAGATGAGTAGGTATATGTAGATAGATTTTTGGGCGCTCAGATTGGACTATAAATCTGCAGAGGTTTGCTGACAGTGGATCGATGGGATCATGGGAGAGACCAAAGGTACACTGGAAGACACCTAAGTCAAGCAGTGAACTGAGATTAAGATTGCCTCGCCATCATCAAAAGCCAATTGGTGCGATGCTAGTGCAACTAGCGAAATCATGTCACTAGAGATTCTAACCAATCCTGTTTCATTTTCCTCCTTCCAGAAACGTGTTAGTATAATTTAAAAAAAAGCAGTCGTAGCTTGGATAGAAACAATAGATAGATAGAATTGGATAGAACTTTGTTACTCAATAAAAACAGTTGGCAACAAAAAGTATGTCCAATTTGGATAAATACCCAACCGTCAACATCCTGTCTGCAAAACGCAGATTTGACTGATTCATTGTGAATTACCATATTTTTTACGGACACGATTTAAAAGTAATACAATACTAATGATATGCACACATACCTCTAATGATCGATGATTTGATGTTCCTGTATTGTTTTATGAAACTAAAAACTTAAAAAAGTGAAGTTCAATGATCTTTCTAAAGATGTAATTGACTATATTTAAAAATAACTATATGTCTACAGTTTAATTTACGAAACCTGACGAGAAGAAATTAGAAATAATTCAAAATCCCAAAAATAGTAAACAAGGTATATCTAAACCTGTTACGATACATAGGAATCTGGATTCCACTTGTATAACATTTAAACTCTCTGAATTAAGAATATTGGAAACCTAGAAAGAAATATCATACTTGAGAATTAAACCAATGAAAACAAATCTATCATACTTTTACCATATCAAGTATTAAAATTTTTCATCAGTTCTTTGATTCTCAGTGACGTTCGCGCCACGACACATCATTGCATCGAGGCAAGTCTACTAATGGACGTTTTTCTCATGTCCTCAGCACCGCGGCATCGAGATCTGGTCCCGTCCGATCCTGCCCATCCAGGGACAGTACTACTCGTATGCCGTGGCCTTCGTCAACCGGCGGACGGACGGCACACCGTCCGACGTTGCTGTGACGCTGCGAGAACTCGGGTTGAACAACCCGGCCGGTTACAGGGTCGAGGTAAGGATGAATAGTCGACCGGTACACTTGGTACTCACTCTACTCAAACCATTTATTGCACAAAATGATGTATGTAGAGATTTTATAATCATTTAATCATACAATCGTGATAAAAACAGACGTGACTACTCCACGTTTCGTAACCATTCTATTAGGTTTAAGTAAGTAAGTAAGTAAACGCTTTATTGTACAAAAGGAAAGAACACGAAATACAAAACTCATGTACAAATAAAAAGGCGAAGTACAAAGGCGGATTTATCCCTTAAGGGATCTCTTACAGCCAACCTTTGAGAATCAGAGAGGACACTTGATAATTGATTATTTTAAAAACAGATTGAGGAGGTATAATAGTGACAGGTTGCTAGCCTGTCGCCTGAAGCATGCATGCCTAACTATACCTATACCTTAGTCGACTCTTACAACGTCCATGGAAGAAATAGAAATGAGTTAAAATTTTTGATAGAAATGGGTACGAAGTATAGTCATGTCTTTGATTAAGGAAAGTTTCGTTTGTTGTTTGTGTTTACTTACGCTGAAGGAATTTGATAGGGCCTACATTTTCTATACGGTGTACGAAGGTACGTGTTAATTTGTCGTTTATGTCATTACAAATCGATGCTCCTTCTCCCCCAGGACCTGTACGAAGACGTGGACTACGGAGTGCTCTCGCCGCAGACCAAGATCAAAGTGAAAGTGAACCCCTCAGGTAGAACGTGTGGCGCTTGTTTAGTGCACGGGCGCGGCTAACATCACCCAGCTAGTATACTGTAGACTAGTTATCGTCCTTTGATCCCATGACGATTGAAATATAGGCTAGTGGTCGACTTGTGATCTTTGGATGATTTTAATGTAGACTAGTGATCGTCCTGGGTTTCGTGGACGATTTTACTGTAGACCAGTGGTCGTCCTGTGAACCGTGCATTCTTATACCGTAGACCAGTGATCGTCGTGTGATCTGTGGATGATTATACCATAGACCAGTGATCGACCTGTGATTCGTAGATGATTATAGTGTAGACCAGTGATTGTTCTACGATCTGTGTATGATTTGATTACAGTGTAGGCCGGTGATCATTCTATGAGCCGAGAATGATTATACAGATCAGTAGTCGTCCTGTTTCTCGTAAGTGATATTCGGGCAACAAAACGAGAATTTTGGTACTTTCGCATTTTATGTAATGTTCTGCTTGACTTCATTTTGTCTAATAGCGTTTGACATTGTAGTGAAATTAGTAATTGATACCTATAAAACTAGTCTTTACGATATTTTGCAACACCATGGTGATGCTTTAACTCAATGAATAAGATTTTACTCGATTGATAGAGTCAAATTACGCACCGTTGTTGAAATAATGCGACTGCTATGAAGTTATGTACTTAGATCACATTCCTACGTATACTAGCTGGGACTGCTTTGTATTTATTTTATGGGTATAGGTTTTAGCTTTTGAGACGTCAAAGACTGCAGAATCTAAATAGACCGATTGCTTAGACCTTTTCTCTCGGCTCTCTGTTCATAGAGAGCGAAAGAGCGTCCTGAACTATCGGATGATTTGGTCTAGGCCTAGGCCTAGTCTAGGTCTAGATTTACTCAGTCTGCAGTCTTAATTGGTGATGCGGCATAAGGTGAAGGAAGGTATGGTATGTACAGGGTGACCTCAAATCGGTGGTACAAAATATTATGAACTTTAAAACTTGATGTTCAGTTTTTTTTTGTTTGTAAGCAATGCGGATTGAAAATGATAATTTGTATCACCAACAAGAGATCACTCTGTAAAATTAATTTATTTATAAATCCCAATCGAGATTTAGATAAGTATTGGGGGATGGATCATTGGGGGTGATTTTTCTGCTTTATTACTTTTATTGAGCATTGATTGAGCATCACTCTAATACGGGTTGAGCATCATTCCATTTATTAAGGTATGTGTAGGTATTATCTAGGTAGTATTTTTTTATTTTATAGAAAAAATACTGTCCAAGAATTCTTGCATAATGTACACTGCAAAAGTTGTTAAGAATGTTGCAAAACGTTAATAATATTGCAAATAAAAGATCCACAAAATACTCGCAACTGATTATTTAGCGCTCTATATTTAGGTATAGCTATGCATTACTAATACTAACCCTAGCTTTTATAGTGGGCTTTAAAATGCTCAATGATACATAATTCTGCGTACGAAATTGTATATTCTAATTCATGAGCCACAAGGTACCATTACTCTGTAAACGTGATAATGAGATCACATATTAATTAACAAGGAACCTTGTTACAGTTTTTCCTTTATAAAGGTTTCGATTTGTCTCATCAATTAATTGACCGTACTTTTTTGGTCACCAGGAACATAACAAAATAACTCTTCTAAAACTTGTCTTATTAGTTCGATAAAATTTTACTTACCTATTTGCTATCTAAGTACGAAAATAACGATAAGATTTATTTTTAGATTAGACCCAGACCAGAGTGTTTAGTATAATCAAAACGGACATGAAACGATAGCGATTACGTTTGAGAATGACGCGAAGAATTGGAAACTGAGACAGCGTCTCCAAGCGGCACGTGTGTACAACTGCAGCGGCCGACACAGTTTCCGTACAATTCTTCGCGTTCGTACGCAAACGAAATCGAACGACTCTTGATCGGCTACATTACACTAGACGCTCATTTAGAATTCTCAGCTAAATGCGCTCTCAATATTATAGCATTTTAATAATATTCTTGACGCACAGGTGTCGTCATCCTGCGCGCGGACGCACAGCCTGCGTACGCGTACAACGCCATCCCTACACGGACGCCGTACTCGCCGCTCAACGACGTCTTTCGGCTGAAGAGGAAATAACACCATCTATCGGTGAACTGAACGAACAAATTCGAGTCAATCTCAACTGCGAGTACAATTACACCACTGTGGATTTTAAGCGTTGCTTGTTGGGAGATAAGGTTCGGTGTATGTAGTTTTTTTATTAGAAATCAACGTTTTATGTACCTGAAGTTTCCTTTAAAGTTTTTATTTTCGCCACTGAAATTTGTGACGCAAGTTTTTGGGCGAGTAAACCAAACGGAACCGCCGTCGCCTTGTCATTGAGTAAAGTAATTTGAATTTACCTCAGACTAGGCCATATAGGCTAAAAGAAGCTCTGGGCGAATAGCGGATATGTTTGCGCATAATGTCAACGAACAAACCAATGATGCAGCGCGCTGGCCGCGCGCCTTTCAATATACGTCGACTTGTAACTAGATGGCACTCTTTAAATGAGGTTTAAGTATTCATAGTAAACATAAAATGCGCCATCTATTGAAGCTTTAGTAAGATCACCGCTCCGTACGGATATTGTTTGTCTCTGAATGTACTTAAAAAAATGGTAACCATCGCGTCAATTAAGAATTAAAAACTATTTTCGTGGGTTGTGGATTTGGGTTACCGTAAATAACAATCCCTTAATTGGGTAGTGTAGAGTTGTCACAAAAAAGAACCTTATTTCTCAACAGTAAAACATGACAATAAGTCTAATAGGCAATGTGCCCAGTGGCTCTATCCCAGTCTTTATATCTTCCTTACCAAGCTAGCGCACAGTCACGAACCGGGATTGTTGAGCCACTTGCCACTGTTCGCAATTTAGACGTGTAATCAATGACCGATGTGACAGACTAGATGTCAGCTATTGGATTAGTGTTACACGACCAAGTTACAAACATAGGTAAGTGGCTCAACAATCCCTGTTCGCGATGGTACGTGGCTTCGATTCATTTTGTCGCTACGTCCAAGATAGTACAAAAGAGATGCGTCTCGCGACAAGTGAGCAACGCCATGCTAGCCGATCTGTTGTATTATTGGTGTCTTAAGTTACCGTTGCAATTATATCGTTAATGTGCGGAGGTTCATAAACTAAAGGATGTGAACTCTCGCTATTTCTCATAATATCTGATTATCATTCAGATATTACTTTAACCAGTTTAACCCATTCATCGTCGCTAACGCCTATCTGCGTCAAAATTATAAAAAATCTAGTATAAGCCGCTCGGCGAAGAAAGGGTTAACTGAAATCTATTCACGAACTTGTTGAATTTGTGTGTCTATCATATTTATTTGTTTTGGAATTGTTCGGGTTTGAATGAAAGTACATGAATTATGCTGTACAATATTTTATTAAACTAGCTTTTGTCTTAAAATAATCTTCTGAATGCCAACTACGCACATACATTACAGTTTCCATTGCCAATAATTAGGTTAAAAACAGTGTGTTTGGAGGGAAACAGATGTATGTGTCAAGTTGGTATTCAAATAGATACGCCATAATCGTAAAATCAATCGAAATGCAATCGCAACAATATTTAAGAGTAATCTGTCTAAATTGTAGGTCAAACATTTGAACTCGAATAAATCGGAAGCCAATTTTGTTCTCTTGCCTTAACTAATTTACAATTTATTTATATTTCTCGTGTGATCGATAGAGGAACAGAATTTGTAACAAATGTGAGGAAATGTTTTTTGCCATTGCGTTGTACTAGAATAAGGATGTACATTTTAGGTGCCTGTAAATGTAAGTATTTTTGTAAAGAACTTAATAAATAATTATACATTACACATGAGTTTTTTTGGCACAATTACACGACTTAATGTAGGGAATACAAACTAAGATAAGGTTTTCGATCAAAAGAGATGTACAGGATCATAATTTTATTGAAAAGCTCCTTTTTTATAAATGCTAATTTGCGCATGCATTATTCTTAACAAAAATGGGTAAATCTACAAGAGTGTCCAGCCTCGCAGGACTATTGTCTAACGCGCTTGGAATTGGTATGGGCTTGCCAGAGGAAAGCGATGATGATCCAACCGTGAAACCAATCCCCAACTGTCATTTTGCGTACGCGAACGAATTTTGGTAAATCATCCGTTCAGTTGACTTCGAAAGTGCCTGGGCATGGGTTTCGACTGCCATAACGTTACGCGATACCATTTGTTTCAATTTTAAAGCGAGATCGGTTTCAACCTTTCAAATTGAAAGCGCTCGCGATTCCGTTAGACAATACTGCTACTGGTCAAGACACAAGTTATAATAAAACATTCACACTAATTGATGCGAACGAGACTTTAAATAGATATAAACATTTAACATGATGCGCATATGTGCATATCAACGGTAAAGGACATTATGTTGTTGTTGTTGTTGTTGTTGTATGACTCTTTATTGCACATAAAACAATTACATAGAATAATATTACAGAACAACAGTGTAACTTACGTACAAAGGCGAACTTATCCCCGAGGGGATCTCTACCAGTTAACCTTCGGGCGACTGACATTAACTCTTAACAACAAAATCCTTATCCTCCTAACAATAAAGTAAATTATAGCAGTTAAAAAATTAAGAAAGTACAAAACAAACTTAAACTTAAAAGTACCTATACAGAACACTTTAGCAAAAAAACAATAAAATCACCTAAAAATTAAGTTAGGCGGTCATTGCAGAGACAACAAAAACTAGTATGATACAAAATAGGCTACTTTACAGATGTCCTGATATTTATATGGCAGATTCCAAATTATTACTGATCGAGACAAAACATCGACTAAGAAATGTCTGGAAGTAGTATCAACGCCTATAATAATATCTCAGGATCGAGACGGGAGTGTTTTACTGTTTATCTTCATTTAGGCGTTGATATTTTTAAAACTTGAGCCATGTTCGAGTCTAATCTCTTGGCCAGTGTACTTGAAGCCACTCACAGTGGTTGCCGCGTCTTCTTCTTCAATAACGTTACTGCTTCTGTAAAAGATAAAATGTCATTAGCAATTTTAATTTTAATAAAAAGTAACATCAGAAATGCTTTAGTTGGAAAGTTAGTGACAAGTGGGATGATGAAGTCAAGTTAATTACCTTTTTCTCCTGATGTTGATCATCTCATCAGACGGCAATCCCGTTTTTGGATGGTGGATGTCGACGGCAGCAGTTGTTACATCTTTGCTTATCGCATTAATCGGCTCATCTATATTCTCCTTAAGTATTTCTTCACCAATTAAATCGGTTTCAGACGGTGCAGTGAATGAAATCAGCAACTCATTTGGAATCTCACCAATCAAATCAGGTCTATCTGTTACAATTTCATTGGATAATTCTTCGCCTTCGTCTGCCAAACTATCCATTTTGTCGGAAAAATACATGTCAGATATTTCGTGTGTATCAAGGTTATTTAAAAATTCGCTTAAATTGTGAGGATCATTTGAAACAACGATAATAACATTTCCGCACGGACCATTAGTCTTTTCGTCATCTGTCTCTTCTATGGTTTCCAATTTTACAAAAACATCGTTAGGAACGTGTGGTACTTTATAAAATTCTATACTATTTTCAGATTTTTCAACTTCCTCTTCATGTAATATCTCACTATCATTCAATGTAACACTACCCAAGCTTTGATTTGAGATATGTGTCTCATTTATACTTATAGATCCATTTTCTGAAGAATTTTGTAGTTTTTCATCAGACAATTCTACATTCATAGCTGAGTTGTTAGAGATTTCGTATATGAAATGTGGTTCATTGGATTTTTCTACGGTAAGATATTCGTGTTTCTCAGTAGTTTGTTCGTCAAAAATTTCCTCCGTTGTTTTAATGCTACTCGCGTTTTCATTGAAAACCTGTGGCTCGTGCGAAATATCTTCGACGATATTTCCAGAGGCATGAGGCAATTTTTCGTTAGATGTTATTTCATTCACTACTAAATTGTTGGGAATCTCGGTAGAAACGTATTGTATGTTAAAATTTTCTGCAGACAAGTTTTCAGATTTTTCAATCATGTTTTCATTAGAAATCTCCTCATTTAATCGAACATTATGTAAGCTTTGGTTCTCATTTATAATTATAGCGCCATTTTCTGAAGTATTAGGTAGTTTTTCATCAGACAATTCTACATTAGTTGCTGACTTGTTAAAGATCGCGTAGGTGAAATATGTTGGATTGGAATTTTCCCCGCTGAAAGTTTCGTATTTGTCAGTAGTGTTGTCATTAAAAATTGTGTCCGTTGTTGTAATACCACTCTCGCTATCGTTGAATGCATGTAACTCGTATGAAATACCTTCAGCGATATTTTCAGAGGCATGAGGCAGTTTTTCATCTGTTATTTTTTCAGTTACTGCTAAATTGTTCGAAATCTCATCAGAAACGTGTTGTACATTAAAATTTTCTGCACTAAAACTTTCAAAATTATTGATCACCTTTTGATCGGAGATCTCCTCATTTGATGTTCTACTATCTACGCTTTGATTTAAGATATGCGTTATGGCGCCATTTTTTGAAGGATTAGGCAGTTTATCATCAGATGACTCTACGTTTATTGCCGAGTTAGAGATCTCATGTGTTAAATATGATTTATCGGATTTTCCTACGCTGAAATGTTCGAATTTTTCAGTAGTTTTTTCATAAGAAGTTGCTTCCGTTATTGTTATGCGACTCGCGTTTTCATTGAAAATGTATGACTCATGTGAAATATCGTGGGCGCCATTTTCTGAAGTATTAGGTAGTTTTTCATCTGGCAATTCTACATTTATTGCTGACTGGTTAGAGATCTCGTATGTGAAATCGGAATTTACTTCGCTGAAATTTTTGTATTTGTCGGTAGTTGTGGTAATGCTACTCAGGCTTTCATCGACAGCGTGTGGCTGGGGGACATCTTCGGCGATTTTTTCAGAGGCATGAAGCAGTTTTTCAACAGTATTTTTTTCAGTTACTGCTAAATTGTTGGAAATCTCGTCAGAAACGTGTTGTATATTTAATTTTTCCTTTTGATTAGAGATCTCCTCATTTGATGTCCTACTATCTACGCCTTGATTTAAGATACGCGTCTCATTTACAGTTATTGCCCCATTCTTTGAAGTATCAAGCAGTTTATCATCAGATAATTCTACATTTATTGTTGAGTTAGAGGTCTCGTTTGTTAAATATGATTCATTGGAATTTTCTACGCTGAAATGTTTGTCTTTGTCAGCAGTTTTTTCATAAGAACTTACTTCCGTTATTGTTATGCGACTCGCGTTGTCATTGAAAATGTGTGACTCATGTGAAATATCGTGACCGCTACTTACGCTGAAATTTTTGTATTTATCAGTAGTTGTGGTAATGTCACTCACGTTTTCATTAACAACGTGTGGCTCGTGTGAAATATCTTGGGCGAAATTTTCAGAGGAACGCGGCAGTTTTTCATCAGATAATTTTTCATTTACTACTAAATTGTTGGTTATCTCATTTGATAGAATTAATTCAGTCCAGTTTTCTATGCTAATATTTTTAGACTTCACAGCGATTCTTTCATTAGAGTTTTTTGTATTTGTTATCACGCTACTTAAGTTTTCATTTAATTCTAGCGGCTCAGTTGATTCAGGGACAGTTTTAGAATTGTTTTGTAGTTTTTCATCAGTAATTTCTTCATTTAGAGTAAGACTACTCAAAATTTCATTTGAAATGTGGTCAGTAAGATTTTCATAATTACTAGGTTTTTCTACTTCAGACATTTTTTCAGCAGTCAAGTTACTGGAAATCTCGTTAGAAACATGTTGTGGAATCAAATTTTCTTCACCAAAATTTGAAGACATATCAGTCAAGTTTACATATGAGAGCTCATTTGACGTAAAGCTAGTGAAGTTTTCATTTAAAATATGTGTTTCATTTAAATTTTCAGCGACGATATGTTCAAGATCATTAGGCAGTTTTGTATCAGATTCTACTAAGCTATTAAGGTTGTTATTTAAAACTTGTGACTCGTTCAAAACTTGTTTAGTCAAGTCGACTGAAGCTTCGGTTATAATTTCTACAGACATCTCATGATTTGCTGCAGTATTCAAACTAACAGCAATTGACGAGATATGAGATAATTCATTACTCTCATAGATAGAATGGTCGCCTATAATTTCAGTAGTAACATCTTCGCCAACGACATAATTTGCTATGAATTCAGATGGGTTCGAAACGCTGATTCCATATTTTGCCGCAGTCTCTTCACTTGTAAATGAAATTTTGTCTGTTGTTTCATTAGATACAACTTCATTATTTAAGCTTGGTGTTTCTGTCACTGATCCAATAGTTTCTTCCTTTAGAGATCTACTTGGCAGCAATTTATTGGAGCTAAGTGGTTCAAAGGCATCAAAAAGGACAGCTATAGGGCCAACATCCAAGTGTTCACCTTTAAAGTAAGTTTTTTGGGTCGTTTCTTCAAAATGTACAGTGATCGTGGCAGAATCAGATTTACTATTTATAATATCCGCAAAGTCTGGAGGATTTGTATTTTCTTCCTTAGCCAATATTTCATAGCTACCGTCTTCAATTCTTTGTAATTTTAATTCAATGGGAAGGTTTGTGTTAATAATTGCGTTTTCTTTTGAATGCAACAATTCCTTATCTGATTTAGTTGTTGAAGGTAGTTTAGAACCAATAATGAGATCTATGATTGGAGAGTCAGTCACCTGCTTGTCGTAGACATTTTGGACAGTAAAAGGTCCATCTAGTACAAGTGTAGTAGTATCAGGCGGATTAGTAATTTGTTCAATGTTATTTACATGATGATATAAGTGATTTGTTTTAGTACTAGCAATTTGATTTTCAGTCGCTGATTCAATTGAATTATTTTTCGCAGTAGTTAATTTTTTTTCTGAACTGTGTGGTTCAACATTACTCGTAAAATTATCGAGTACACGGCCGTTTTTAATGTTAGTTTTTTGAGTTGGAAAAATTATATCAACTAAAGCTGTGACGGTTCTAGGATTAACAATGTCTTCTTCAATATCATTTGTGTCTTCATTTGAAAGCTTCATCTCTTTGAGAATTACTTCATTATTCTCTTTCAGATTTGAGATGTTATTGATAACTTCGTTTAAGTTCGTTAGAATACTCCCAGGGGCACTATTATCCACAAATTCATCTACTTTTGGTTTGTTACTCAATATTTCAATTGCGCAAACAACATCAATATCTTCATCTTCATTTTTTAGTGCAGTTTTCGCTTCAGGGTATTCGGTTGTAGATATAGTGACATCAGAAACAGAGTTTGCATGATGAGTTACAGAGTTGTCAGTTATCTTATCTACTTTGTCGTTCAAAACAAGTTCCAATGTACTTTTTTGAGTAACAAAGGTTTCTTGGCTATCGTAATTAATTTCTATTGGGGTTCTCGTTACATATATTTGTTCCAAATCGGTTTTTTGGGATGGTTCTTCTACTTTTCTGTCATTTTTGTAACGTTTATCACTATTTGCTTCAGCAATATTCATATCAAGATTAACGAACTGTGATTTGTCAACGACTACTTCACTGTCATCTCCAGATTTGGTTTTAATTATCTCGGCTAAATTATGTAAATCATTAGTAATGACACTTTTGTCATCGTTTGTTTTTGTATCGGTATTAGATCTCTCAGTTGTACTGTAGTCAATAATGATATTTTCATTTTTTTCTAAGACCTCATTTATGGAATCAGTGTCGGTTTTGTCAACTGTAATGGGTATAACAAAGACTTCTTCAGGGATTGAAGTATTAGCCTTATCAAAGGTTATTTCCATAGGAGAGACGGCTGAATTATTAAATGCACTTAATTCTGAAGTGATTGCATCGTATTCCAATGATATTGGTCGGACAGTGTCTTCAATAATGTTTAAAATAAAATCTGTTTTTTTCGTAGATACTTTAACATCTTCTGAAGTTGACTTATTTCCGGTGTCTTTTATTAAATCTTGTAATCTGTGCATAAGTTCAACATTTACATCATTGTTTATTTCAGCGTTTTTTAAGACATTTACTGTGTCAGTGACATACATTTCTTTTTTATCGTTAACTTTGATTTCAGGAACGTCAATTTTAATCTCAGTAGAAATCTTACTTTCATTTTCTTTAGTAATTGGCTTTACGCTGTCATAGTAATCAAATTCGTTTTCAATTTTCAACGGTATATCTTTCATGATTTCTTCTGCCGTATGTGTTGGTGTTATCATAATTTCCGCGGGTTTGTCATCACTGTCAGTTAAAATATCTGTTGCAATAATTGCGTTCATAAATGTTTTTACACTATTAGTTTTTGGATTGTTTGTTGTACCTTGTTTCTCGTCAGTATGTTGATCCATCAAATCTAAATATAAGTGATCATTTCGATTATTTAATTCTCTGTTCTCTGATTCGTTGAAATTTTGTGGATCTTCGGTAAATCCAATTGTTGTAGATTCGTATTCTTCATTTTGAATTTGAGTTGTGGATATAGTATTAGTAGGTCCACTTTTTTCAGCAATATAATTATTAAAAACGTTATCAGGTGAATTGTTTTCCGTCGGCTTGCTTAAGACACCTTTTTCAGTTACTTTGCTGACCTCTTCAATGATGTTTACAGTTGTAGTGTTCGCTTCATTGTTGTCGTAATAATTATCATAATATTCATATTCTTCATCATTTTCACCATAAGTTTTGACATTCGACGAACCGTTCTTATGAGTAACATTGTCTACCTGTACCGTAGAAACTACTTTCTCTGTTACTTTTTCAACTTTTACTTCAGTCTTGGTTACCGTTTCGTTTTTACTTTTGTCATGTACGATTTCTTTAGCAACATTGTCAGACGGGCGTATTTTCGAAGGATTATCATTTTGGATAGCTTTACTTTCCTTCTTAAATGAAACCTTGTTGGTCTGTTCATTTTTCATTTCCGGAATCAAAGCTGCCTTATTAATGCTATCCAACATTTGAACCAGGTTTCCCTTGTTAAGTCTGAATTTTCCATTAGGTCCTCTCTTGGAATTAGTTGGGATATTATTTATCGAGTCTTCTCGAGGTTTCAGCCCAAGTTTTTTAGAATTGAATTTTCTAGCAAAAATCTTTTTAGGCCTTGGTGTAGTCGGTTTGATGTGTTCTTTTGTTTGCATCGCAGATTTTTGCGGTAAATTATCATTTCTATTAACTTTATCGTGTAGGAAGAACTTTTTCATGACTGGCCTTTTAAATGGAGGCGGCGCAGTCGTTGCTGCCGTTTTCAAAGTTGTCTTCTCAGTCACAACAAACTTCTTGTTATTTCTTGGGAACACGGACAGTTTTTTGCGTTCTTCGGGGAGGCGGCGCCAAATTGGACGGCCATGTCGTCTCTCAAGTGTTACCTTTGGCTTGACGGCTTTATGGTTCTTCAGTGCCCCGGCGATGGCCACTAATACCAATAATGTTATGCATATTATCTGAAAAGAAGCAAATTTCTCATGTTAGTTGTATTCAAATAGGTACAATAGGAAATCTGCACCTATACCGCCTGCTTTGTAGACAAGTGTGTGGGGTAGAGAGAGCCCACAAACCGCTACATATTCGTAACCATTTTACAAATTGTAGCCACTTCTAAGAGATAAAATGACTTATTGCACTACGATGAAGTTAAAAATTTGTGATAGACTTAAATGGAGGTGTTGCCTATTTGTCTGATCGTTTCACCAGTCAATAGATGCAGGGTGATTTTTACCAAGTCACCATATTAAACTCACAAAGGGGAAATTGTGATTCACGTTTGTACGTATATTTGAGCAATCACTCGGTCCTGTGAAATATTTTTACAATTCGCAACACTGATCTAAAACGATAATGAAGTCATTTTTCCGATTGACCGATGGTTCCCATCCGATTTGGCCAATAAAATTGATCGTTGGACACACCTTGTTAGTTAAAAGAGAAAAACCATTAACTGTTCGATCAATCAGACGAATAGGAAACACGCCTTAAATGCCGTCTAATACAAATGAATTATAATCCCGAAAAAAAAATTCCCGTGTGGTGTCGGGTTTAGAATAACACCTCTCCATTTCTTCCGTGGATGTCGTAAGAGGCGACTAAGGACATAGGTTAAG
>BHDV01007900.1:74664-95134 GCA_005406045.1 Adoxophyes honmai
ATGTTTAGGAGTTAAAGGATAATTATTTCAATACTGAATGCACCTGCAGACTTGAAATTATATTTTCAGTAATTAGTCAGGCCTGTTGGTGATGGAAGGTCACCCTCATTAGATAAATGCTTTCAGTAAGTATATCACAAATTTGAAGTCGGTTTTTTTTTGTTTAAAATTATTCAATACACTAGACGTTCAGATTCTCTAACCACTATGGGCTATCCGGCCGTCTAATAGACAAATACACAGTTAGAAAAAGATGTGAATAAATAAATGCCAAATAGTAACGAGTATATCTCTAGGACACAATTATAATTATAGATCTGTGTAGGGTGACGGCACCAGTTATGGACACTTTATTCATAATTTAAAGACCATAGAGTTGTGAATTGATTGTTGTAAAACAAATGACTTTTCCTTAGTGGGTAGTAAATAAGAGTCATTGTCCATTACTGGTTCTTTGTCCATTACTGGTGACTCCACCCTATGCCACATCTTTTTCAGGCGTTCCTTGAACGAGTACATATTATAGAGAATCATTGTCGAACAGAAGTAGGCTACCGATTCCACAGCCTGGAAATTATCAAATCCTATTGGCATTACTGATGAGTACTTGCGCAGTTTTTAAGATTAAAAAATGTTTTACCTATAAAATTATACCTCTATAGGCCTTCAAATACAACTTGAAGAGGATGTGGATCACAGATGTTTAGATGTGTGTGTGAGAGGTACTTATTTATTTATTTACTTATTGTATATTTAGGGTTTATGTTAATTATTATGTGTAGCTACATTTATGTGATATACTGTCATACTACATTTATTACGATCATAACATTTGTAAATGGTGAAAATTTCTATTTGTTATTACCTAAATTGCTGCTCCTCTCTACTGCTTAAAGGTTGGCTGGTAGAGATCCCATTTGGGATAAGTCCGCCTTTGTACATTGTTCTTTTTTAGGGTTCCGTAGCCAAATGGAAAAAAACGGAACCCTTATAGATTCGTCATGTCTGTCTGTCCGTCCGTCCGTCCGTATGTCACAGCCATTTTTTTCCGAAACTACTAATATACTAATAAAACTTGGTATGTAGATTTGTTCTGTTAACCGCATTAAGATTGTGACGCAAAATTTAAAAAAAAGCAATATTTTTTTAGGGTTCCCCATACATGGAACTGAGATTCAAAAAAATTTTTTTCATCAAACCCATACGTGTGGGGTATCTATGGATAGCTCTTCAAAAATGATATTGAGGTTTCTAACATCATACTTTTCTAAAGTGAATAGTTTGCGCGACAGACGCTTCCAAAGTTGAAAAAGTTGTGTCCCCCCCCCCCCTCTAACTTCTAAAATAAAAGAGTGATAAATCTAAAAAAAATATAAAAACTATCAACGAAAATTTTTTTGAACAAAATCTACCAAGTAGTTTTTTTTTAATAAATAAAAATAAAATTTATCATTAGTTCCAAAATCTGTCACTAGTTTGAAACCTGTCTGTATCCTTTTTATTTTATTTTGTACAATAAAGAGTTTTTTACTTTACTTTAATTATGCTTGTTTGCAATTTTATATTGAATTAGGTACAATAAATTTTTGAATTACAAGTAATTTTTGGCGTGTGGGCGACGAAATGCGGTTTTTTTATAAAAATGGCAGATATAGAAAATTTTATATTATTTTCACTTCTTAACTAACATACTTCTTGAGTATTTGATATTAAAAAAACGAATTCTCTAAAAATATAAATTTGCTTGTTGTTATGGCAAAAGCCACTGACTGGTCGCTTCGGTGGAGAATAATAAAAAAACTTTGCCTTTTTCTTCAGACATTAAATTATTGAGATTTAATTTTCTACATGAATGATCCAGTGTCCAAAGCACGTAGTTATTTGGGGGACAAATATTTTTTACGGTTAAACCGGGGATAAACGCTAGTATGCTAAGGCTAGGTACCTATTTATTAATTTACTGGAAGGCAGGGAATTTTGGTGCAGAATTAGAACACTTAGTTTCAATGATCTACACGGGATGAACTACACAGTGCCAAGAGAGAGTCTGAAGATGTCGATTATTGACACAGTGACGAACACTAGACACACACTTTACACACCATAAGAAGCAGAGAATTTTGAAAATATTAAATTTTACTCACCGACAGAGTCCGCATTTTGACGTTGCACTTTCCGCACAACACTCACAAGACACACTGGACAACTGAACAGACACCTACCGACTTTTCTTACAATAGAATCTCCCTCGTCGGAAGCATTAGATATAATGGAGAATCCATCGAGAGTCATAATCGAATTGACGGCGCCGATTAATACTCATTAAGGTTTTTTTTAAGAGTTTATCTGTTAATCTGCAAGATTTGCTAATGTTGCTGATTTGTTTGCGGTAACTCACAAGAGATAAGCCCTCATCCCCTGGCGATAATTACTCGGTAATTTTATCCTCTTAAGAGCTGACTCTTTAAATACCTAAAATAAATAAATAAAGGCCTGTACACACTAGCGATCCTTCGGCTATTTTTAGGTGTTGCGAGATGCGTGCACGCAGCGAGCTCGCCGCGGGTCGTCGCGGCATCTCAGCAATTTTATTTTCGCAATTTATGATCGCCGCGAGTACGCAGCGAGCAAGCTGCGATATCGCCGCGATTGTTTACGAGGCAGCTTCCTCGCCCCGTGCTCGCGGCGATCATATTGCGAAAAAAATTGCTGCGTTGCTGCGACGACCCGCAGCGAGTTCGCTGCGTGCACGCCGCGATCACGCATCGCCTAAAAATCGTCGAAAATAATCGCTAGCGTGAACAGTCTCTAAATATCAGACCCACGAATAAAATCCCTATTTTGTAATTTTGAATTTTACGCAGGTACCCTAAACTTTACGTTTATTTCCCACTGTAGGTATAATTTAACTTTAAGTACTTACCTATGACTAATATGTACCTAGGTATTTCATAAAACACGCGGGACTTAAGAACAAAAATCAAAATATCACAGCTCAAAGTTATTGAAAAAATAAGGTACGAAAATAGGCACACTACATTGGTATAACTAACGAGCTATTTAAAAAAAGTTAGGTATAGGTAAAATTTTATTTTTTACACTCGAAAATTATGGGCACTTTCAATACAAATAAAAAAGTTTCTAAAACGCCAAACTATTTTTTTGAGATTTTATTTAACTGTAGGTATCGATTGTGCTCTCGATTCTTAGTAGAATAAAAAAAAACAACTTAAAACTTTTTAAATGTCCCTGGTTAAAAACGACGAATTGTTACAGGTCATTTAATTCTCCAGTATCCTACGCCCGTAGCAAAAAAATAGTTTTTTTTAATAAATTTTTAGATTCCAGAGCAAGTTAAATATACTCGTACCTCTACAAATCATCGCCAGGGGGATGTTTTGCAACATATAAATTAAAGATATTAAATATCCACTGCGTTTTTACAAAAGGGTTGTCAACTGCCAAATGACACAGAATTGCAACAGTTTCGTCGCGGACTTTGCGGTCGACGTTTGGCACAAAAAACGCTTTTAGCTGCCTTCAAGACCTTTAAAATTATTTCAGAGGACACTCAGAATTTAAACAGTTTTTTCTCAACTATACACTAACTTAAAAAAAACACAAAAGTCATAAGGACTAGGAAAATCCCGACGCACAATCACTTGTCTCAAAGGTTTCGATAATAATAATAACAAAAAGAGACCTCGAGATGTTAAAAAGTCTGTTTCGAGAAATTGTCCATACTGGCCTATTTGATTCAATAAGTCCTGCACTGATTCTAATTAGCAACTGAAGCGGATAATCTACGTAAAGGCGCGAGTCATTTCAATTGTCTTTTGCGAAAACAGACGTATTTATTGTTTTTATTTTCTTCCTTTAAAAGGTCAAATATAACAAACAACTATGCACTATCCATTCGCTCTATAGATCTATTTGAAATCACAATAGGTCTACGTCGCATTCATGCGATTAATGCATGAATAGGTATTAGTAGTACACATAACATAACATACATAACTTCATACCTGTAGTCCCAGATGGGGTGTAACAAAAAGTGGCCTTTTAGCATATTTTTAGATTTAAAGTTGAGAAGTTCAATACTGATGGTAGGTTGCTAACCTGTCGCCTAAAATATGCCTTAGCGGTTAACCAAATACGGCTTAACCCATTTCCTGAGTCGTCTTTTACTACATCCTCGGAAGAAATAGAGAGGTGTTATTTTTAACCCGAAACCGCACGGCACATAAGCATTAATCTTAACAATAATTGAACAATTAACAAATTCATCGGATTAAATTGCAAAATAACTTATCTTAGGTGTTAAACCTAAAACCTAAAACATTTAAATCATTTAATATTTATTCTTTAAATTAACGAAACGGTGTTTTCATTTTAAATTAGAACAGCTAATAAGTTAACCAAACGGTCCTGTATGTATATGGCATACCAAAACGTAAACAAATCAACATCGATGAATTACTAACGGAGGTTCACGTTTTCTAACTTTGTGATTGTGATAATGACTGTGTGACTGTGAATTAGATTTTTCGAATTATTCACGCATAGTTAAAATTATTGCACATCACACAAGATACCCTCGGGTCACAGCAGCTGTGCCTATTTCCTCAATCGTAATGATAAAACTAAACTTTACACTCCACAGTATATTGGCACTATCTACAAATGAGGTCAATAACCTGATATAATTATAAGTACTATCAATGTATTTTAACAGGGACGATAGCAACAAGAACATCAACACACAAAATTTGCAAATATCACGTCAGTATACCCGAAACTTCGAACTCTGGTAAATGCTTCACTGCTCTACGAAAATTTGGAATTGTGCAGCAAAACGTGTAGCCCTCTGCTGCGTTGTCCGGATGCCACGACAGCCAATATAAATTCTGCTTCCCTCTACACAGGTCCTCACAGAAGAACAACTCTCTGGCTTCTTTCGCCGTGTAGTACGGATTATTGATACCAACAAAAGCAATGCCTCTCATTGTACTTGGTTCGTACACTACTTTGTAAAAATATTGAGGTATTGGAATAACGGGATTGTTATTTTCATCTGAATACAGATAGAGATCTTCCCGGCGTCCATATTGATTCAAAAGGCTAGATACTTCATAAGTACCGGTGTAAATCGTCGTGTTGTATCCCGCCGAGTGGATGTGATTCCTGAGGTCAACTTCCAGGGTATTCCAGTTGCCTCCATTGAAACCTGTCCACTGTGGAGCGCAGTTGACGTAATGGAACGTTGCTCTTTCGCTGAATGCGAAAACAAAGTCCGTTTTCGCGGCCAAATGCCCTCTAGACAGAAGCTGCGAGTCCGTGATGTAGGAGTCTATAATGTTGTAACCCACCAACTGAGCCACGGCTGCCTTCTGACCTCTCGGAGAGAACAGCGTCTCAACAGGTATCAGTCTGTAATTGTCATCCGCTTTAAAATACGGCCGATCAACCCTCTGTTGAAACATGGCGTTATACGGTTTCTGAGCGTACTTCGAATATACCGGTTTCAGCTCCCGCTCATCGAAACATGTTTCGTATAACGGATAGAAGTCACCACCAATGTTATAACCAACTTCGAATACTGGGTTCGCATTGAAACACGTGCGATTTGTCCGTTTACTTCTATAGCTGGGAGGCTGTTGACATCTGAAGTTGTAAAACATGGCAGGCGAGGTGACCCATTCGTCGTTTTTGAAGTTGCTTCCAGATTCGCACGTAATTGAGGCTGTTGCGACCTGCCTTATAGCATTAGGGTGCAGCAAATATCCAGTGCCTTCACAACTAAGGATTAGGCTGTCTCCATTTTGTAGATCGACGTTACCGTACTTGTCGTCAGGCTCCAAGAGCTGTCCGTTCCTCAGGATGACAGGCAGTGGTTCACCGAAATCTGAACGCGTGTTGAGTCTGCATCTTTGCTCTGGAGTGATGTTGAAAGCGCAGAGGATCATCAGGTAGAGTTTTTCGAACATTTTTAACTATAATTTAATGTTTGATAAGATAACACGAAAATTTTGAAGTTGCCGTGTTGTTTGGGTTATCTATGGTTATGTCAAAGATTTGATGTGCTCACAGTTAAAACATTTTCGATAAATTGACACGTCTAATTTAGTATCAAGAAGGTTTAATACTGGATGTTGAAGGTGGCTGCAACCAAAACACTCGACTTTTTTGACAGTGAAAAATAGTTTTTATGAATCAAAACCAGACAGAAAACACGTTTATAATACTGCATCTACAGATTTTTTGCATTATTTGCACTATCGGCTGAGCTAAAGGTCAGCTTCATCTAAACAACGAAAATATGAATTTGAAGTTTGTTGCTGGTTATCTATGGTCTTAAATTCCCCGTATGGTGTCGGATTTAGAACAACACCCTACCTTTATAAAAAAACCGCATCAAAATCCGTTGCGTAGTAACTACGTGAACATACCTACCTACAGAAATAAGGACAGACAGTGGGAAGGGACTTTGTTTTAAGCTACGTGGCAGTGTTGCCAACTTAGTGGATTTTCCACTAGATCTGGTGGTTTAGACATGTGTTTTAGCGGGAAAATATTAGTTTTAGTGGCTAGTGGATTTTTTAGTGGAATAGATTCTTTTAGTTAGTGGAAAGTTAAGAATTTAACCACTAACACATTTCATAAAATTCTGATCATCTTTAGTTAATATCTTAGTGTTATGATCAGCTTCACCTGTTCGTAAAGATCAAAAAACAATTAATTACTATTAAAATGCTGCTGTAAGTCAGTGTTTTTTTAGTTATGCCTTCATGCTTTGGTTTATCTACAAAAAAAAATTGTGGTGTCTGGTGATTTGCACGTCCGCATCTGGTGAGTTCGTTTTTGTTTTTTTTTTTAGTCCTGCTTTCTTGTTTTGGGTCATCTACAGAACTTTTAGTGGTTTCTGGTGGTTTACACGGCCGCATCTGGTGGGCTCGTAAAAATATAGTTGGCAACACTGCTCGTGGCGTGCTAGCGTGGTGGTGATGATGATTTTGAATACACTCTTTAACCCCAAGTTTATTTGTATTAGGCATACAAGAGTTCACAATACTTTGGGTTAACCCATCCGCCGTTGGTTATTGACCTTACAAATCAGCATATATTATTATGTTAATGTCCTAACCAGTCCGTTATGGCCCGCGATGAAACCTTGTCTAGAAGCGTTAAGTAGTTGCACTTGTCTAGAAATTCACTTTAAATGCGAGTAAAATCGGCGAATCGTCTGGCTGGAACTTGTTTTGTGCCAATAAAGACGTACAATTTTTTATTGAGATTTGTAGAAAAACAGAGGTGACTTAGTGATATTTTTCAATCAATTCCATTTTTCACATAACTACCGTAATCGTAGATCAAGTTTAGCCCGACATGTTTCGGGCGCAAGTCTTTGAATTCTTGTTCAAATCACAACAAATTATTACAAAATAAAAAACCTTATTCGATGCGTAAAATTGTTACACTATTCAGTCTATTCACCATGCAACTTGGCACGATTTTAGAGAGAGAGGCAGAGTAAATTCGAGCATAGCTTTTACGTGGCAAAAACGCTACACGAACTTACCTACTCCATCTCTTCACAATAGTGCCTAGTTGTAAGCCGAATACTACTTACCTATAGCTGTAATAATCTTAACCTAAAATTAGTAAGCAGACACAGTAATGAAATGAAAAAATAAAGAAATAAACAGAAAACATTTATTCAGACAATGATCAGTTAATCAGATCACATTTATGTTAGTAAAACAAAACAAAGGACTTAATAAATATTACGATGTTAATGAAAAACAAAATCCTCATTGGACCTCACATGCACAGCAGTGCAATGAGCAAAGACGCTGTCATCCCGATTTTTTTTGTTTTAACCTAAGGTTACAGTTGGTCTCAGACGGCCTCTACTGCTTACCGGATAGAGGCATGTCTTCTATGACCTGTCCCCTTAGCACGACAGGACGCTCAAGTTGCGTCGCGCGCGGGATAGTATATCTGTCACCTTTTGACGTCCCTAGTTAGACAGTGACAGGTACAGTCTATCTCGAGCGTATCTCTACTTGCGCTCTGTCATGCTAAGGGGACTGCAGTAGTGTTGGTGTTGCCCCGCGCGCGGGTCCACAGGGTCGCCACGCGCTTGCGCAGTGCGGCGTTGAAGCCATCGGCGCTCCAGGCGAACATCACCGATGCGCAGCACCAGCAACCCTCCGAAGGTATTGTTATACTGAACACGCAGGGCACTCAGGGTCTTTTTAGTGTAATTACTCTACTGCGAGAGTACAATTTTTAGCAGTAGGTTTTAATTTCACCTCCAGAGACGAAGAAACTTGTCTCTCACAGAGTCAATAGCGAAAATGTTAAGGAAATATTACAGTCAATTTCTGGTACAGTCAGCTGCAGAGAAAAGTAACCCCCCGCCCATACAATGTTTCATTGCTAGGGGGTTACCTTTCTCTGCAGCTGTCCGTACACTGTATTTTGAGGGCTGACAAAATAGACTACTTTGCGTAGTAATTAAACAGACTTCTTTTTATAGCATAATTGGTATAAGTACTTACGTCAGAATAGAAGCAAATGGCGATCTATTTATCTCTGTTGGTAGACAGAGTACAGGGTGCAGAAGGGAATGAAACGTGTTGTTTATGTCGTATGTCCGAAAAGTATGTACATACAGACGTCGGCAAAACGATATCCAAAAGTCAAAGTTTGTTCTTTCTTGGGAAAAGGGTTCGGGAAAGGGTTCTACGGCTTGTTCCGTAAAACCGAGCCCTTGTAGAGTTGACATAACAACGCTGTTACGTCTGGAAACTTCAATGCTGACTTGATAATTTTCCCAAGACCATAATGGAAGAGCGAAGGCAGACAATACCACCCCACCGAGTCGCTAACTGTAATCAATGTGATAACAGGCCCGATGTAAAATATAGCTAGGTACCATCGCGCACAGGGATTGTTGAGCCACTTACCTATGTTTGTAACTTGGTCGTGTAATACTAATAGCTGACATCTAGTCGGTCACATCGGTCATTGATTACACGTCTAAATTGCGAACAGTGGCAAGTGGCTCAACAATCCCGGTTCGTGACTGTACAAGTGGCTACGAAACGTGGAGTGGTTGCGGTTTTCTCCATGTATCGATTCGTGTGCTCTGCCCACCGCTCTTGGGAATACAGGCGTGATTTATGTTTGTAATTTCTACTGCTAGGTACGTGATATTTCGATATCTATATCTATTTCGAAAAGTCACGCATCGAGATTGCGTTGTCTATAGAATCAAAAGAATAATGTGATGTTGAAAACTCTCAGATGCTTCTGGTGTGTAATAGTGACGTGTTGGTTTTGTTTCTTGCGTTGGTTTATAATTACCAAATCCATGGAAACAATGAAATCGGTGAGAACAGGATCTTTTATAAAATTATTTGGTCTATTTAATATTGTTTACAATTTGCTTCTTGTTAAACAACATAAGTTCCTGTGTGGTGTCTGGATAGAATAACACCTCTCTATTTCTTCCGAGGATGATACGTAAGAGGTCACTAAGGTTTAGGTATGCTTTAGGCGATAGGCTAACCTGTCACTTTTATACCACCTCTTCCATCTGTTCTCAAACCTAAAATTACGCTAGAAATGGTTGCGAAGCGTGGAATGTCATAATCATGGTTTTGTCTATGTCACGTTTCGTGAGCTCTGCCTACCCCATTTGCGAACAAAGGCGTGACTGTATGTATGTATGATTCCACAGCTGTCCGGGAGACCCAGATCGGTGCCCACGGGACCCGCTCCGCTTCGCTGTGAAACGATGCTCTAGTTCCTCATTTGTGCTCTCGCTCCAAGTCCAAGAGCCCGTAGCAACACCCCGTACGGGTCTCCTGGACAGCTGTGAAATCATCCTAAAGAAACTCTTTAAGAGAATAAATATTATTTTGTCTGCCACGGAGTGTGACTGCCCCGCGCAGACGACAGACTATCAGCGACAGACTTTTTAATTTGTGAAAATAGAACCGATGGAATTTTATGCATTAACGCACATGACGCGCAAAAAGTCCGACGCACTATGCATACAATCCACGCAGACTTTTTGTGAGCCGCAGACTCGATCGCACAAAAAGTCTGTCGTCAGCGCTGCACCTTAATTACTGTAGATATAAACAAACCCTATCCCTTTGATGAGTTATAAATGACTGTATTAATTACGAGATCAGATAAAGATTTGCTAAGCGACCACAATTTTCTTCATTATTTACAAACATTTAACGATTAGCAGTAGCTTAATATCTATTTTTAGTTATATTAATTGTTATTTATAATTGTTTTTTTAACCATATATCACAAAAAAAGTTAAAATGCAATAAAAAAATAACTAATGGTCATTAATATCAAATATCACATGCTGGATAAGCAAGTTGAAGTGTGGCAGGCCACATTGCACGAAGCGGATGGCCGATGAGGTCGAAAAGTGCTTGAGAGTGGAGACCATGGACCAACAAGCGCAGCGTAGGACGTCCACCTACAGGATGGACAGACGAGGCGAGGCACAAGTTTTGTTATATTAGACTGCTATGGTTAGTGTCCCACAGCCGGTAAATGCTTCTCCCCTGGCTCTCCAGAACTCTTTGTCCTAACTAGTTGTCCCCTCTCATATACAGGGTGTTTGGCGCATGTGTGCCAAAATAATTTGGCGGATAGATGGTCATACTCGTATTCGCCCCCATAACCTCTAAAAAGATTATAGTCTAAGATCTATTGAATAACGACCTTCACCCATCTGTTTTAATGGATGAAAAGTATGCATGTAATCTCAAATTTAATACACTAGAAAATATATCTCGAGTGGGTTGCCTAAATAAATCCTGGCAAGACAACAAAACAAATTACCGTTGCACCCATGTGTTTATCGAAGATATTTAATACCATTCAAAAGTATAAAGCCTGTAAAATATACAAACGTAGGGTTGTCTATTTTTTCCTGATAATAACTATACTGGGTTGCCAGGTATAAACAGGTAAATCGAAAAAGTTATTTTCACCCATTTGTTTAATAAATAAACTTTATATTAAAAGCAAATATATTCTATCCGCCAAATCACTTTGGCATACGATGCGCCAAATACCCTGTATAAAAAAGTATATCAAGCACAGGATGTGACTGTGACCACTATGTCTACTTCATTAGCACAAATACGATAAATATCACAGCACGAGACGCGTATGTCACATACGACGGCAAGGTCACATGACAGTTCAAGAAAAACCATTAGTGGTTGCAATAAGCCGTTAAAAAACTATTATTTTGGACAAAATGGCGTGTGCTCAAATCTATTGAGGTTTGGGAATTGCTAATAACCTCGATTATAGTAGTTCCTGAAAGGCGAGGCTTACTTTACCTTGCTACTAATGTCGAAAATTTGTTTACAATTGCAATATTGACTTATGTGTGGTGTCGGGACAAAATAACACTTCTCCATTTCTTCCGCGGGTGACGTAAGAGGCGACTAAAGAAAATTAGGCGATAGGCTAGCGACCTGTTACTATTATACTTACTCTTCCACCTATCTTCAAAACTAAAATTATGCTAGAAGTGGCTGTCAAGCGTGATATAATCATAATCATGGTTTCGTGTACTCTGCCTGCCCCATTTGACAATACAGTACTTTCGTACAAACACTCTTGCTTTTTTTTTTGTAAGAATCGGAACTGACTTGTCACGCATTACCCTAGTGTATTTATCTCATTTATGTATTGACGTATCAATCATTATTATTTATCTAATGTCCACAAATTAATATATTAATATAACCCGGAAGATATACAAAGTCACGTCTCGTCTTGTTACATTACGTGGCTATGTAACAAGTGTGTTTTTACGTTAAATGCTCTGTTTGTCTTAGTGTGTATAATGCTTATTGACTCCTAAGGGTCGTTTTAACCAAACGCTTATGGGTCTTTCTCAAAAAAGTGGCAACGCAACCTGTCAGTAGGTTTCTCTTAGAACTTTTTTTTTGTCAAGCACTAATCTTGTAATTAAAAATTGTATTTAAATTAAAGGACATTTTTTACATAGTGGCCAAATGTTTTAACATAAAAATAATATAAATTAATAGGTTAAAAAAATAATTAAAACTACGTTTTGTCGTTCACTTGTCGTGTCCCTACGCGAGGGACTTATGTTTGGAGCTAAAAAATACTTATATATTTCCCATTTATTTTAATTTGTGTTCTTTATTTCACTGATATATATGATCAGGATTTAATATTATTGTTTCGAATAAAAGAATTGTACCTACATGGCTAATTATTTGCAATTAAAGTTTGTCCACGGTAGTTTTTGTCGCTCACCTGTCACGACATAAACGCTATTCCTGTGCGAATTCTATTACGCCTAATCCATCTCACCTAGCATGAGACGAAAGCTGCATCTGTGTGCTAACGCTGGTGGAAGTAGCAAGTCAGCGATGTGTCGGTGAAAAAAAATACAAACAATACATTCACGCAATCGGGAGTTTGTAACGGGTAAGTTGTCTTTATTCTGTCTTTCATATTTTGGTTTCTGTATGAGCTAATTATCTGATAATACCCTAAAATATGTGAATGGCGGTTTACTTTCATGTGTGTAAATGCGAAATTTATCAAACAAACTTTTCGCTTAAGATTAATGCTGTAACTGTCATTTTGTCCATAACGTGCACGTCGTTCACCTGTCTAAAATGGAGAAATACTAGCAAAAACGAGAGAAAAGGAGAAACGAAGGTTAAGAAAATTAAAGATAATCTGGAATTGTATGCTGAGTATAGGAAAAAGTAAAGTACGAAAAGATTTTTTGTAATATAAATACTATGAACCAACCCAACCCATCCTAAGAACAAATTTTTTTTGTTACATTGCTACGGATGATTTTTTTTTCATAAGTTACGTAAAACGCATCAAATAAAGCACTTAATGTCAGTTTAAAATTGTTTTGATTTGCTCATCAATCATCTGCTTCCTCTTGTCGTTCACCTGTTATGAAATTTGCTTAGGTTTAAGTATGATTGTCGTTAACCTGCGACCATTGTCGATAACCTGACTATGAATTGTCGTTCACCTGTACATCAAAAACTTTGAGGACCTATATCTTCTAAACTAAATGAAATATTTTGTTCCCTCTAAGTTATTTCGGTTATTTGATTATATTTTTAGCTATTGTCTAAAAAAAATTGAAGAAAAACACACTTTTTAAAAAAATGCAAAATTAATTCATCGTTGCCACTTTTTTGAGAAAGACTCTTATACAATTTAGTCTTGAAGGCATTACGCGGGTTAAAAATATATCATTCTAATTAGTCCGTGAGTTTGAATATGGAAAAATGTGAGACGTGTGCTTTATCAAATAGATAAACATCGGCAAAGGTACAGATCATCAAACTTCCGGAGTGGATGCGTGTGACAACAGGCCGTGGTAAAAATTGTACCGCGTAGTTATGTCACTCGAAACTTTAGATCAGTGTGACCTCATTTCTTATTTGTCAATATTATTAGGTTATTATTTTAGTTATTTATTTTCTTTTAATGTCTTTGGTATTGTGTAATGTTACATTTTTAAATAAATAGATTTTTTCTGCAATTCATTTGTCAAATAAAAGAAAACATTCGTATACAAGACGTTTCATTCATATGAAAAGTTATATGGCTATTATCATTGAGATCTATCTGTGATTTATATTCAGCACATTTTGTTCTTCGCCTATTTCCTTAGTCTCCTTCAACATAATACTACCGTGAGACTCACCCGTGACATAGAACGGATATATTCACGTCTTTATATCGAGATTAGCTCGACATGACTGTATCAGACCATTGTAGTCGCGACTAACCGCTGCCGCAGTTGCGCGTTGCTCCTGATGATTATGGGTCACAAATTGGCCCGAGCTAATCTCTACATAAAGACGTGTATCCTTAGACGCCTCTCAAGAAATCAACTGAAGGAATGGAGGTGTCTTTTTGTACCCGATATCACAAGGAATTTTCTTAAGGTTGGCTGACAGAGATCCCTTTTGGTGTAAATCCGCCTTTGTGTTTATTACAACGTTAAAAATATATTTATTTCATAAATGAAATAACGTTTGCTTAGTCTTATGACAGAAGAAGTTTTTTATTAGTAAAACAATTGACTGCCACCAAGAATCTTCGTGGCCAGTAACAATAAACAAAAAGTTTTTATGTATTGTATACTTTGTACTGTTTATTTGCGACTTATCTGTATTACATTTCTTTCTCACTTACTTCATGTTCTTAAAATGGAACGTAATGAATGTGAGCGAGACCATACGTTGGTTAACCCCATTAATGTGGCAAAAATTGATTTCAGCTACTGGACGAATCGTACCATAGCTAACTATGACTCACTCGGTGTGTAATTTGCTAATATGCGTATACCTAAACGTGACTAATTTTGATACAGCTCTTCTAAATCAATACATTCGGGCAGAGAAAAGTGACGTCCGCACCGCAATAGGGTCTCTGCACATCTCTAAACACGGATCATCATAAAATAACCTAGCCAACTAAAATTTCATTTTTGACGCTATCTTTTTACCGACCGTACCTACTTAATTATATGTGTGAGGGGCTCAGCGTTAAAAGAAAAATATGAACAAGAAACTAAAATACGAGTACCTACAATAAACATTTATAAACACATTTTTCCTCAGTAAGCTGACTTAGAACATTTCTAAAGGAGTGACAACATCAATAAACAAAAACCAAAAGATATACCGTTAGCTAAAAACTTATAGGAAATATTAATATAGCCTATTTCAGAAATATGCCAACATGCTAAACATTTGATTTCCTTGACTGTACGCAATCAATCATTCCAGAGAACAACCAACTATGTTCATAAATTAAAAAGCGAGTTAATTACGTTTTTGATGTTACGAACGGATTATTGTTTTGGCCTAATTCAGGGATACGCTCGTCACTTGTTTCTTCTTATAAATGTAATGAAGACGTTCTAATATCTTTAATATCTAAGTATATGTGTCTGTACAGTATATACAGTCACAGATGTCCATTTGGAACTGTTCCGAAAACTAGTGTCAAGCAAATGTCCAGAGATATAAGGTAAAAGTACCAATGCTCGACGCCTCAACGCCCAGTAGATGGCACTCATCTGTCACCTGTCTTACTATGACATAAGGTTGCAAGTGCCAAGTATTGGGTCAGTGTCGAGCACAGGGACGTTTACCTTACCATCACTTTTTCTTTACGAGTTAAATTTTTTCTTTTTTTTTCGCATTTTTGTGACACCTCGACCACCGAGGCATGAATTGTAGATACATGCTTGATTTTTGTTTCAAATTGGTGAATAGTGTGCCTTGGAGACACAAAGTATCAAACAATACGGCCCCTTATGTTACGTTTCAGTTGGACTTTATTAGCTGTTGAACTCAAAATTTAACGTACCATCGCGAACAGGGATTGTTGAGCCACTTACCTATGTTTGTAACTTGGTCGTGTAATACTGGTCGGTCTCATCGGTCATTGATTACACGTCTAAATTACAAACAGTGGCAAGTGGCTCAACAATTCCGGTTCGCGACTGTACAAAACATAGCATTTTTAATGAAGTTATAAAACTGAATTTTAACACGCGTCCTAGTAATACATAGTTTGACATACGATATCAAGACAGCAACTAGAGGTAGTGATTATAAGGTCAAAACTTAAGTAAGCAAAGATATTGTACTTATTATTATTGGGTACTTTTTAGTAGATTCTCTAAGTTGAATAACCTAAGGCGACAAAGTGAATAGGTATATTTTAGACGGGTTAGCAACCTGTCGTCACTAGCCACTATCATACATGCCAAGTTCACTCCTAAAATAACATGCCAGAAATGCCCACGGAACGTGAAATATGGTTTTGTCTACGTAGCTTTTTGTGTGCTCTGCCTACCCCATTTGGGAATACAGGCGAAACATTATGTTATGCCTAGAGCCCGTTATCTTGTCGCGAAGATTTTGTTTTTCAGTAGAGTTGGAATAATTTTTTTTATCGACTAATGTAGATGTCGACACTTTTTGACACTGATAATTTCCAAGAGGTGTCACTAGGTACTATTTATTACTTTTGTATTAAGATACATATATTATATATAATAATAAACGAAGAAATAAAAGCCTAGGGTGAACACTAATTAGGATTACTCATATTTTTTCCACAATAGAAATGATAAACTTTATGCAACTGTACATTGTCAGTATAAGGGTTATATAGGGATTTACGTGATGTGAAACAAAACGTTTAAATTTAATTTCAGTATACCTATACTTAAAATGAGAAAATTCAAGTGCATTATTAAACATCGATATAAAGAAGGTCGATAAAAAATTATTCATACTCTACTGAAAAACAAAATCTTCGCGACAAGATAACGGGTCTAGTTATGCCTAAGTGTACTTCCTTAGTGTCTACGTCAAAGAGCTGAAATGAACATTTTTTTTTTACTTTAATTTGACATAATTATAAAAATATCGCTTTTAAAGTCCCGACTAGTATTACGAATGTCAAAGTTACTTAGTTTGGAGTTTTTAGTACTAAACCCTACCGCAAGAGTCCGACTCGCACTTGGACGTTTTTTTTTATTAATTTACTATTAACAATATTTTTTAAACATAAAACTACCGTGAGACTCACGCATAGTAAAAATAAAACGGATCTGCGATGCGCGTCCATTTGCCGCCGTGGCGCGTTGCTTCAGATAATGGGTCACGAATCGGCCCAAAACATGTCGGGCTAATCTTTAATTTTATTTCATTGTGTTTATTTTTTATTATTATAACTAAGTACAACTCTTATTTCTCTAGTGACTCTAGTAAGGTGCCTAAGTCAATCCAAAAATAAAACAGCACCAATCCATTTCATTTGTCAAATCGATATCAATAGCGATCGAGTTAACCGATCGGCCTGACCTAACTCAATGGCGGCTAATGATAATGACGTTACTCAAAATAAGGTAAATGTACCAATGCTCGACACCCATCTGTCACCTGTTTTACAATGACATAAGGTTGCAAGTGCCGTGTATTGTGGGTCAGTGTCGACCACAGGGACGTTTACCTTACTCGAAACTCCATCCCGCGCTTATCAAAGTTCACTCTCGATCCGCTCACTCCACTTGCGGCCGGCTGCGCGCACGCACGTTGCTCGGGACCTCAGTGCGCAACAAACAAGACATGTAAACACTAAACAAACACGTGTCATTTGTTTACATCTCTGTGAATAGTGATAATCATTTGTTTTCGCGAGTGCCTAGCCATGCCACGGACCACGGTGAGTCGTTTTTAATTAAAACTAGCATTTGTTTTTATTATAGGACGATCTTTTAATTCGTGGCTATTTTTATCGTTGAGTTTACCATAAGAGATGTTACTAAATTTGGACAAAGTATACTCGTTAGTTACATACATACATACATATTCTCACGCCTGTATTCCGATGAGGGGTAGCCAGAGCACATGAATTCAAAAATCCAGTGCCACGTTTAGCAAATTCAGGGTAACCAGATGGTTAAATGTGATATTGCAGTGACAGGTTGCTAGCCCATCGCCCACAATACACTAACCCTTTCCCAGAGTCGACTCTTACGGCACCCACGGGAAGAAAGGGGGAGGTGCTATTCTAACCCGGCACCACACGGGCTTACTCGTTAGTTAAATACGAAATTCATACTAAGTAATCTCGAGAGATCGAAATGCATCTAAATTTAGATGTGTTTGGAGATGAGAGAAATGCCACTAATGCCAGCGAACCGTTGGCTTCGGTTTGTATTTTAAAGCTGAAATAATAACATGCTATAAAAAGCAGGAGAGCGGGAGTTATATTCGCACAGAGTTATTGGGCATTTAAATAAACTGTAAGTGTGGGAATGAAAACACGGAGCGATGCCCGGAAATAGTGGATTTAATCAGATATTTTAAATTAAATACGTCACACCTGTATTTCTACATGAGGTAAGCAGATCACAAGAAAATGTACATAGACAAGACTACGTTCACATTTCTTAGCCACTTCTAGCAGAATTTAGGTTGTAAGCTGGACGAAAGAGCTACAATAGAGACAGGTTGCTAGCCTGTCTCCTAAAATGATACCTTACCAACGTTTCTTAGTCGCCACTTAAATTTATGGCAGAAATGAAGACATAATTTTCTAACCTGACAACACACAGACAAAATTTATACGGTATCAAAATATTCATGCAATATATTTACTAAAACTACGTTTTGATTGTGATCGCGAACATAAAAACACAACGGAGGGTCCATAAAAACTTTAAAACATAAGAACTTAATGACTAAAAGACGAGGATAAAACTCCTTTGTAATTTGTCAAAATTATGCGCTGTTTTTTAGAGTTTAACGTGAGGTAATCATAGGTATTCAATTCAGCGTTTCCATCAACCAAGTCCGGTTTTATCCCGTGTGCAACCCTTTCGTAGTGAGCCTTTGCCATTCTTCAAAAAAAACCTGACCAGATCAGCACAGGCTCTCTTTGACAGGGTTCTAACGTGGATCAAACGAACGTAGGTTGGAAAAGGTTTACCTGCACGATAACAAAACGACTAGTTTAAATCCCCGCAGGCATTTTCTGTGGCAGGATTAATTATACTCGGACATTTTTAACTCTAAAAAGTGTTTCTCAATACTTAACACAAGTTAACATACATAGTTTATGTTGGACTCCAAATTATCTAATTCGCTTATCATCATCCCGTAGTATCTAACAACACTTTTCCGTGATAAAAAGTAGTGCACGTCCTGGCTCCGTACCTACTATAATCCTTTTTTCATCATTTGTCGAAATATTTCTCTTTGAAATCGATACCTGTACGTCTAGTATGTTCATTTCGATGGTGCAGTCGTTAACGAATTCGTTTGCGAGTTATCGCAAAATTGTATGGAAAGCAAGACAGCGCCGCCAGCGGAACGTTTGCACAACTGCCACGGTCGACAAGTCTCCATACATTCCGCTACATCTCGCAAACGAATTCGTTAACGACTGCACCATCGAAATGAATACACTAGACGTACTGTATTTGTAATGTTGGATACTTATATATTCGTTTCCAGTATTCCGTATTGAATAATTGTCGATCCTTTTTTTTAACAATTGACTCTAATTATTGACTCTCACAGTTAGTTCAGTTCATTAGAGGCTTTGTTGCTTTTTTTGTTGCTAAATAAATTAACCCCCGTGTGGTGTGTGGTTAGAATAGCACCTCCCCCTTTCTTCCCGTGGGTGTCGTAAGAGTCGACTCTGGGAGAGGGTTAGTGTATTGTGGGCGATGGGCTAGCAACCTGTCACTGCAATATCCGTTTAACCATCTGGTTACCCTGAAGTTGCTAAACGTGGCACTGGATTTTTGAATTCACGTGCTCTGCCTATCCATCTTGGGAATACAGGCGTGAGAATATTTGTAAATAAATTAACAAACATTTACTTAGTATGGAAAACACAACTGTTGTAAAAGTCTCTATATACAACACGCCAGTATTGTAAGAGCCAAAACACCAATACATATAATATTATTAGGGAATAGGTACCTAAATACCATTGGGATGCAAATTGGTTGTGTTACTCGTAAAATTATCGTTATCATCCACCAAGTCATTAGTATTATAAGTACTAATTACAGTTGTAATTATAAGTACATACTTTCATGAATTATGTTTTTATAGCAAAAATTACAAATCTTATCCCGGAATTGTGGCGTATTCTCTATTAGTCTATAAGGGTTCTAAACGAGCAAAATTTTCACGGCATTATAATATCATCATTGTCATTACGCTTCTTTACACAGAAAACACTGCTGCCAGTCACATTATTGTCATGAAAATATTGCTTGTTTGGAAGTCTTTTCATCAGAATTATGATCTCGAAATAACCAAGAGAACATGGTTGAAATTGTTTCACGATTATTGATAATGATAAGTGTTTCATTGTCAATGCCTATTTACTATTTTACAATATTATAGGGAGACTCCAACCAGGGGGGCATGCCTCCCTTAGGGGTTGTGCCTCCCTTAAATAGATACGAAGCGAAATGTAAAGAGCATGAAAAAATGTACAATTATTAAAATTAATATCTCATTAAACACCGATTACGAATAGTTTGAAGTGTGAGATTAGAAGTAATTATAATTACTTGTTATATGTTAATTACTTAATTACCTACTTGTTTGTTCCTCTTGCGGTGGACATTTTGCAATAAAAATGGCACAGGGAGCCACTGCTCACTGAATCGTACAATTTTTATTCAACATTGGGGGTCAACTTTTAATTCAATTTGTATCGACAACGCTCCCAATCCTCAATATCAAAAAAAATACATTGAGAAAAAAAGAATCCCATCAAAAACATTCTGTAAAAAAACTAGCCAAGTCTCGATGGATCTGCTTGTTTATCTCTAAAAAGTAATGAAATCTAG
>BHDV01007900.1:112312-136906 GCA_005406045.1 Adoxophyes honmai
GGGGGGGGGGGGGTGCCTTTTACAATATCCGCCCCGGGTGTCACCCATGCTAGCTACGCCACTGACTAGACGCTCAAGTCTGAAAGGATTGAACATTGCTTGCGCTGAAGGTATGGAAGACCAACCTGTCGTCTTAGCTGCTCGTAGTCATGGCACAGCTTCTGCTCCTTCTCCAGCAATTGCTTGTACTGCTCCACGCGAGGAGAGTAGGAGTGTGCATCGCAGTGGCAGTACGGAGCCACCGGCGCCGGCCTGGTCGTTGGTGCCGAGTCCGGTGAAGGCGGCTCGCATGGCCTGGGAATAGGTTTCGTTGGCTTAAAACTAACGGCTAAAACAGCTTACATTATCCTTGGCAACCTTTCTGAGACGAAGCTAAGTTTGGTTAGAATGACATTAGAACATGATTTTATAACTGAACCGAAAGTATATGCCCTCACCCGCGACTGTATAACGTAGCTAATTCTGTGGAATAGACGTGTTAAAATGTTTTAAAGCGCCTGTGTCAACTGCGCACACAAAATATCATTACTGTGTAACATTGCTATTACGTTACTACTAGGAAATACAAAAGACATACTTTCCGACGACTGGTTTTGCAAAGGGCCACTGGTAATCATTGGACACTGTTGTTGAGAAATCCATTTTTCAAGGTTTTTTTGTCTGGAACAGAAATGCCATTAAGGTTTTTTGCTAAATCATCAAAATATCCGTCAGTACACGTGTCAAAATGTATATTATTCTTTACCTTAGCTTAACACGTTTATATTTTTGAGATTTATTAGTACTAATTTTGCTAATTGACACCCTACATAATTTAGAATGAATTTTGAAGCCAGGAATTTGACCTGTAAAAATATTTCTTCAATAAGGGAAGACGAAAACATTTTTGAAGTTTTATTTTTTTTTCTACTAAAAATTTTAATTGCCTGCCATTCGTACGAATACCAAGTCTAATTAGTTTACTCTCAGTTTTATTAGTTAAAGACTGCACTAATTATCCTAAACATTAAAATTCAATGCGGTCAGATTCATTCAAATAAATCTTTGGTTGCGAAACAATAAATTGACTTTAATTACAATAAGTTCCTTTTTTATCTCATTCCTGAAATTAATATATTGAAAAAAAAATGTTTCTTTTATTTGAGTACACTTTAAGTTTTTCTTTGGTATTTTTAATCCAAAATGTTTTTGTCTCTTTTACCTTCAACACGAATTTTAATATTTAGTAGTTATTCGAAATTCTATAATGGCAACATGAATCTGGCGCACGATTTTTCTGCCCTCTCAACACTGCGTTGTTTTTCTGTCATCAGTCATCAAATCAGCTGTGTATCACACACAGGGATCATGTTCATTATAAATGTGCGTATTAAATTATTCGTGTGAAAATGTCCACTGACAGAATTGTTAAAAAAAAAACTCAATGTTTATGATATATCTATCATCAAAGAGCAATGGCGCGACGGCGGAGCAGCGGCATTACGAGCCTGGGATTTAACCAGGACCAAGGTTTGTGGTGACACTTCCTAGTTCGGCCACCCGTTCTTTGTTCTTTGGTGGCGCGTTTGGTGTTGTTTCTTGTGTTTTCTGTGTACGTGATGAGTGTGTGAATGTGTTTTGTGGTGTCTGCAACGCGAGGCAAGTGTCGGAAGCGGCATATGCGCCGTTCCTACGTACATTCGCACACGTTCCGTACTCGTCAGCCCGCTCCACGTGTTGTTTATATTTTTAGTGGCACCCACGCGCAGCAGCGCTTGCTACGCTATTGTTTGGGCGTTGGTTATGTTTTGCACAGTTATGTAAACACAGCCTTTGTTTACATGGCCAGTGAGCCATTTATTTGGTATTGTTGCTAATTTTTTATTAGTAACACTATCAGTTAGCGCACGCCTGCTTTGTATAATATACAATGCAAGTGGTTATCAAGGTTAATGTATTTTAGATTCTACTGGTCCTCATGTCCAATGAAGCTGTGTCAATAAAAGCTATTGTGGTATTTTTTTATCAAACTTAAAATAGGTTTAAATATTGCCTATTTTGTGGGTCATTATTAATTTTATGTGCATCTATTCTTACTTGCATCATGAAAAGCAGAGTCCTCAATCATGTTATGTTATTGCAATAAACTTAATGCAGATCTTCCATGAGTGTAACACAGCCACTGTAGGGTGTTGCTTAATCTCAATATAGAGTGTATTTCTTTTATTTCACTCTGAGCCTAGCAAACTTTTACTATTATATCTCTTTTAACTGTTTTTATACCAAAAATTGTGCCTGTTTGGGGATATGAGTGTATATTTATTTATATGTAAACAAATGTATCTTTATTTCCCTTGGTCAACACATAATGTGTAAACTCAGGTCAATATGGCGAAAAAAACAGAGATCACTATGAACCTTTACATCACGACATGTGTGATTAAAATTAATGTTTTTGAAGATATTACAGATGTAGTTCTTTCCAGATTAACCTTTAGAATCCTTTTTATCTTCTTGGTTTAAATACATTATTGAGCAAATTATATTTTTATAAACTTCTTGTGGCCCCCAAGTATTTATAAAATATAGTCGTTTTGTTGGCCCTGCATCATCTGCATTTGGATAGCCCTGCTCTAAAGAAACATGTTTGTATAGTATAATGACAAAAAGCTATGAATGATTTATATAAAGACATTCTATAGTACATTTAAATCAGCTTTGTACCCATGCGAAGTGGGGGCGGGTCGTTGTTTAATAAATAAATATCATGGGCCATTTGCATGAATGGACCCAATCCCAAACTAGGCAAAGCCCATGCTATGAGTGTGAATAAATGCAAACTTATACATATTACTGAACACCCAAGACTAAGAGTCTATACTCTGTTTATTCTAAGATCATAATTTCAACAAATACAATTTGAATTTTTCTGAAATCCAAAAAAACAAAACTGAAAATGATTAGTTCAATACCACTACAGTTTCTCATAATATTTTCAATATGAAATGTAGCAGTATTTACGGGAATACCTTGTGACTATTTAAAAATGGGTTTTGGCAGTTAAAATCCAAATCTTAAAATAACGGAGTATACTTAGACAAACATTAGTGTTCATGCACACATTCCCCGTGATCAGAAATCAAACCTAACTACTCAAGCTTCGTAGTCAGGTCCAGGTCTAACCACTATGCTACTGGACCGTTAACTATGTATGCTATGTGATCTTTTTCTTCCGTTACAGGCTGCTTCACTTGCTGCCTCACGTCAGGCTTGCGCGTGTACAATGTGGAGCCCCTTGTGGAGAAGACTCATTACAGTAAGTTTCTGATAAGTTACTGAAAAACAAAATCTTTGCGACAAGATAATGGGGTCTATATTTTGGGACATAACACCTCCATTTATTCCGTGGATGTTGTAAGAGCCGACTAAGAAAGACATATTCATGTACTCTGACTACCCCATTTTGGGAATACAGGTATGTAATTTATTCCCTGAATTGCTTCCCATTTTTTTCCATACTGTGAGATGTCGGGTTTAAAATTATACATCTTAATTTCTTCCGTGGATGTTGTAAAAGGTTTAGTTATGTTTTATGTGGTATGCTGACAACTTGTCACTACTATCCCTACTATCCCTACTTCCCTACTATTAATATTATAAATGCGAAAGTAACTCTGTCTGTCTGTCTGTCTGTCTGTCTGTCTGTCTGCTACGATTTCCCGCTTAAACCGCTCAACCGATTTTGATGAAATCTGGCACAGACAATCTTTAGACCCTGAGAAAAGACATAGGCTACCTTTTATTGAAAAAAAAAGGTAATGCCCAAAGTAACTATTCCACGCGGATGAAGTCGCGGGCACAGCTAGCATAATATACATCTTTTGTCAGTCTTACCTACATCACGCCTGATACCCAAATGGGGTAGGCAGAGCACACAAAACGCTACATAGACAAAACCATGACTACTTCACAGTCTCTCAGAATTAATTTGACCGACTAACAATTCACAGATACATTGCTTCCCAAATTTTTTTGTTTTTTTTTTTGTTGTTTTATGTAAATGTTTTTGTGTACAGTAAAGAGTCATACAATACAACACAATTATAGGAACCAAATATTCTCCGGCGCTTTTCTGACCCAGTAAGACTAAAGCCAAATATTCTTTTGTATGGTTAACTTTTTACTTCATTGTTGACTATGAATACGTGATGGTTATTCATCGGATTGGTGTTAGTGGTACCAACATGATTTCCATTTTAAATTGACTGACGCATTATGTGTACGTCATTTGCTGTTTGAAACTTGTAGGTAGCCATTTGAAGCAAATACGGCATGACTAGTGAAATTTGAACTGTAGTAACCACCACCATCTAAGCATTAACTAAAGTCATACTATTGTCGCATTTTTCTTGGGAAATCGAATTTCCAATAACTAAAATACTAAAGGAAGACATAAAAGAGAGACATCGTAAGAAACGTCTAAGGAAATAGGTCTAGGTATGCTTATGCGACAGGCTAGCAACCTCTCACTGTTATTCCTCTTTCACCAAACCTAAAATTATCCAAAAGTGGCTATGAAAATTGAACCAGTCGCAGTTTTGACTGAGTAATGGTACGTTTACACGCTTGCCGAGACTTGCCAAACCTCCACAAGCTCCAAGCCTTTACAAACGCTCTTACCATACAAAAGTTCTTGCAAGCCACGCCAAACAGCCTGTTTACACGCTTGCGTTTGTGGACGCTTGTGTAGATTTGCCTAGCGTGTAAACGTAGCATGACGTTTCTTGTGATTTGCCTACCCCATTTAGGAACACAGACATGATGTATTTATGGAAAAGAGCTCTGTTGACAGATGTTAAATGATTTTGATTGTACGCGTATTTGGCGCCAGTCATGCTTGCTTGGCCCTAAAGACAATTTTTGGCAGCAAGACACCTCTTCTACTCCCTTAAGTGGTCATTACTTTGAGTGGTTCACATAAAGTGGTCGTCGCATGTTTTCCAAACCACTTCAGTCAGCGAACTTTGTCTTGACACTAGTCTCTCCGACAACCACCGTCTCCAAGTCAGGCCAGACAGCGCTCGCTCGCCGAATGGGGCCGAATACCACGTTCTACACTTTTGCGGTCGACGTGTGTAGCATCGCAAACAGGGATTGTTGAGCCACTTACCTACCTATGTTTGTAACTTGGTCGTGTAATACTAATCCAATAGCTGACATCTAGTCCGTCACATCGGTTATTGATTACTCGTCTAAATTGCGAACAGCGGCAAGTGGCTCAACAATCCCGGTTCGTTACTGTACCATGCGGCATTGTGTACCTACCTAATCGCTGCTTTACAAAAACTAACATCAATACTGCTTTGTACTGCTTCCGCAAACCTTGATTCGTGTGATTTATGATATGATCTAGGTCTTGGTCAATCGGAAGTACACTAAAGATTTCGATTCACTTCTAATCGACAATAGTCTTTTCAATTTCGATGTTCTTTTGGTCATACCAAGATGGTCCATTGTTAAAACCTGTCACATTTCAATATTCAAACAGATTTCTCTTTGCAATAGAATACAAAGAATCTTCATTAGTAACAAAAACAATACAATTTGGGTTACAAAAATTAAAAGACACAAAGCGACCTCTCTTCACAATTTATATCTTCCAAACTGGAAAAGTACTTATAACTTTGGAATGTTTTAGCTGTTTTTGAATCGTCTAACTAATGTTTTGCCTATTACCGAAGGTGATCGATTTATCTTCGACGTACCTAAGTTCTTATCTTATTTAGTGCCACGGCCAACACGTTTTATTTCAACAGCTCCACTGTTTTTACGCCTTTACTTATAGAAATGGGTCATTTGCGTTTGTTTCCTTTGGAAACTTCAAAAATAACACAGATCTTCGGATGAGTAGATAAGATTTCATTCAGCGATGTCGGTGCCAAGACGCATCTAAATATAGAAGGTCAATGCACCGGGTTCACTAAACGTTTTTGACACCAATTGGCTGAGTAAATTTTCGAGTAAAGTGACATCATCTCCTTATATTGCTAACTAGCTTTCCGCCCGCGGCTTCGCCCGCGTGGAACTCGGTTATATTGCGGTATAAAGCACAACTATAAGAAAACTTTTCGTTTCAAACGACACACAGCGCCGTCGATCTATCATCTATCGATCGATCATCGGTCGATATCGATCTGTCATCGATTGATATCGATCTATCAAGCAAACTATATTTTTTTTTCCCCTCGGGAACATCATTTTTTCCGGGATAAAAAGTACCCTATTATTTAATCCGCACTTCTATCTTTATGTCTGCAAAATTTCAAAGCAATCGGTTCAGTAGTTACGGCGTGAAAGCGGAACAAACAAACAAACAAACAAACAAACAAACAAACAAACAAACTCACTTTCTGACTTATAATATTAGTAAGGATATCACTGTCGCAGATAATGAAGGAGTCGATCATAACAGTTATACCTAAGTCGTTGTGGAAATGTCCTCCTTTATTACTTAAGGTTAACATCCTCATAACTCATAAATCAAAATACCGACCTTACTTTTACACGTCTTTTTTGAGCCTACGAGCGCTTCGGAAAGACCATAGTTGTCAAGAAGAATACGACGCAATTAACTTGGCACAAAGTATTTTATTCTAAAAACATAAGGTACAATAACAATCGCAATATGTATTATTAGATATATGTAAAGAAAACGGTCTGTATAAACAAAACAACAATGTGCATACAAAATACAAAATACAAAATAAAAGGTTAAAAACAGCAAAACCAGATCACTGCTCTACTGACACGATTTCATTAATCAAAAGGTGTATAGGGTCTTGAGGTTAAATTTAAGGATGTAAATAATAAAACTTGAAATATCTGAACGAACTCAATTACCTACTCAATCTGTGCTACAAGAAAATACTAAACGCTAAAGGCCGGTCATAGAGCCCAGCGAAATTCGAGCGTTGACCCGCTGCTCTTTGTGTCATTATCATTGACACAAAATTAATCGTGTCTTGATCTTTCATTTGATATAGTTATCGACATATAATAAGATTTTTTGTGGTTGGGGGTCATCCATAAAGTACACTAAATTTCTGTAATTTTCATAGTTAAATGTGTGACATAGGGGGGGGGGGGCTGAAATTCCCCAAATTTTGTGTGACGTACTTTATCTATATATATTCAGCCATCGCTTTTACCTGGAAAAAGTTACTAACTTAGCCCCACTACAAAAAAACTTGCCAAGTTTCATGCCGAGAACTGTAACCCATCTGTAATCCGCTAATCCGTGATATTGCGACCCAATGGTGACCCACTTGCTCGGTTTTCCTTGTAGTATAAAAACATAGACAAATAATTTGTTGTACTAGATCCAAATACGTGTTTTTCTTACAATAACAACGCGTAATTATTCAGTAAACAACCATGCTTGCGTTATACGCATTGCCATTAACACGGTTGAGTCATTTGAAATGAGTTTGCTATTTTATGCTTGAGATCTTTTCGCGAGTCATTATATTTTATGTTAAATATAAATCGGTGGTAAGCCTAAGCTGTTATTGACCGAGATTTGAGAGTTGCAGGATTTATGAATTTTCCGTGGATATTGTAAGAGGCAACTAAAGATATATTTAGGTATGATTAAGGCGACAGGCGAACAACTTGTCACTATACTTACCTCTTAACTGAATTAAAACCTAAAGGTATGTAAGTGACTGCCAAACTTGCAATAGTCATTGTTTTGACTATGTAGCGTTTTGTGTGTTCTGCCTACCCCATTATGGAGTACGTATATCTGTGATGAATGTATGTATCTAAGTGAGGCGCAGCGCAGACGACAGACTTTTGTGCGATCGAGTCTGCGGAGCAATAAAATTTCTGAATGGCGCGCTGACAGTTTCCATTCAGAGTTTTTATTGCTCCGCAGACTCGATCGCACAAAAGTCTGTCGTCTGCGCCTCAGGTGTACGTGAATTCTTAGGTACATACCTAAATTGTAATGAATTTTGTTGATGTATTTCAAGAGCCATATTCCCTATTGCAAGAAATCTCAACGAAACGTGAAATAGTGGTAGATATGTAGCGTTTCATATGCTTTGCCGACCCCATTCGCGAATACAGGCGTGACATATGTATTTCCCTATTCCCAGGCAGAGAAGAGCTGGGCGACGTGACGCTATGCGAGATGATCTTCCGCTCCAACTGGCTGCTGGTGGTGAAGGCGCGTCGACCCTGCTCCCTCATGCTGCTGGACGACCAACAGCGCGCTTTCCGCGCCGAGGTCGTCTTCAAATCTCCCATCCGCGCGCTGCGAGCTCGCCGCGACAAGTAAGCCATCTTCAGTGCCGTAAGATATCCACCAATAGGATTGCAAGAAATCTCCGCTCTTCAGTGGATGCAATTCTATTGGTGGATTTTTATCTCGCTCTCCGTACCGCTGCCACGCTCGGCTCCAGTGCGCAGGCAGTCGTATCCGCCCAGTGTGAGCTATCAAAACTGCGCCCTTGAAGATACTGGTCTGGTCATTTCTCCGCCCTGTGCCTGAGTCTGGCACCGCCCTAGTTACGGCACTGGCTATCTTATCCTCACCTTAGCTTGATGAGACTAGCTGTAGACAACCTCGTACGCTATTTACCTGGGAATTTATACGTTTGCTTCTCCGACTAATGGGAATCCGCCCATAGATTGCATTTGCAACTGTGAAAGGCATCCCCATCAGAAGTATGTTAGATGACTTATGGATAGGGGTACCATCATCAGGTGATGTCCACAGATTTGGATAGTTGTCTATTGTTCAGAAAAGATTCTGATGCTGGTCTTGCTTTGACAAAGGATATTTTGAGAACCTTCGATTCAGATGGCGAAATGTTGACAGGCTTGTGAAAGGGACTACACTTATGTCTTTGCTGACAACAACTCCACCTGTCATCTGGTCATGACCTGTAGTCTAATCAGACAGGTCAGAGAACTATTTCTTCTAAGCCTGAAAGTTAACATATCAGACCATTGCAGCAGATAATATGTTGCGAATCAGGCAATGTAAGTAAATGAAGCGTCTTCTGCGCATTATTTCTATTGCGTCATAGTTTCAATGTTTTGAAAATTAAAAGATTAACACTTGATACCTACTTCTTTACCTACTTGCATTGTTTTCGACCTAAAATAGTGAATTGCACAATATTGCTTATCAGTTGCTCTTCGCACTATCCTATAAAAAAATAAGTAAATCAACAAAGACATTGTTCTCATGGCTTAATCGCTTTTACCTAAAGCAAGCGAGTTTATTATACCACAATGCTACAACTCTGTCTGGTAAAAACGGATGTCTAGCGACTTATGATGCAAATATAATCGGGGGGCACGGTAGTGCCCCCACCAAGTCGAGCGCAAAGCAAGCATTGCCGTACCATCCTTTACAGGAACCATTTCGCGGCATTTTCAGGCCCCTATTTGAGAACCTCTGGATAATACTAGGACGCTGAAATTTTCGTCATCTAGTGAGCTATAACCACATACTTAAAATCCTAAATTTCAGGTCTGTAACTAATTCAGTTCCGCAGTTAAGCGAAAGCAAAGTTTCGCATTTTCGACACTCACTCACTCACTCATGATCATCAAAATAGAACTGGTACTTCCCGTAAACTCAGAGAGCTGAAATTTGGTACATGGTCTGGGATTAACGACTACATAAAGGGAAAAATGTAAAAACTAGGATAATCGAAGATCTGGAGTACCTGGTGAAAACACTAGAGCCCAACCAAACTACTATAGAGATCGACACACTTCTTTTACAAAAAATATTCAACTTAGTGGGTCGCTTCATTTGATGTCAAACATCTGAGGTCTGAAGTACCTGATGAAGACCCTGAGTTGCTCTGGTACATAAAAAAATCGACTGTAATTGCAAAAATCCAGCGTAGAGAGACACATCTTCTAATTTAAGGAACGCGAATGGGCAATACAAAAAGTGTTCCTACTGTACGAGATCAAAACCGGAAAAAAGAAAAGAAAGATAATTTGCAAAAATAAGTAAATGTGTAAAATAAGAAAATCTAACATAATTAATGAATATGCTCACGTTTCTACAAAAAGAAGTGAAATCCCACCAAAAACATTCTGTAAAAAAACTACCCAAGTCTCGTTGAAGCTGCTTGTTTATCTTTAAAAAGTAATGAAATCTAGACTATAGTTGTGCCAAGTCTAAGGTTCTTTACTGCGATTTCTTTATTGTTATAGTTAATGTTGTGTGACTTGGCCGTTGAACACTTTATACCAATTACCCATACCAGTATGGGCTATTATCTCACGTAACAAAACAAACAAGGTAGTTGTAACATTACGTGTTAACAAAATTGACTTGTACCTTTGTAGTAACGTATAAAAATGTTCAACGGCCAAGGCACACAACATTAACTATAACAATAAAGAAATCGCAGTAAGGAACCTTAGACTTGGCACAACTATAGTCTAGATTTCATTACTTTTTAAAGATAAACAAGCAGCTTCAACGAGACTTGGGTAGTTTTTTTACAGAATGTTTTTGGTGGGATTTAGGTTTACAATGTGGGATTATACACTCATACGGAAGATATAATATCTAGATGCAAGCCTTCGCATCTGACCTTCGATTATCTTTGCCTACTTAAAATGCTTTTCGGTGAATTAGAATTGGTAAATTCTTGCATAACACTAAGTAGGAAGCAAACATTAGGAATTTTTAACCGTTCCTCACATCTTTTGTCATCAAACCGTAAAAAAATATTATTTTACACATGAGTTTTCTTTGATTGTTGGACATAGGTATATTTGTACTCTGTTTGATATAGATAGATTTTTTAGCTAAAAAGAGCTCCTCATATAAGCCAAAATAGCTAAGAACCTGTACAATAAGTGTGGATTACTTTACTTTAGCCTCGACCAGCTTATCACGGCGAGGTGCTAGTGCTAGTCAAGATGCGCGTGAGATAAATTATACTGTCTCTGACTAACTACATACAACAGAAAATGACTGGTAGTATATCTCACGCGTAATTTGACTCGGATTTCGGCGGTACTTCAGAAGCTTTTCTTTCTTCATACTCATACAACTTTTTGACCTAATATCTGTTGACTTCAAATATTTGCCATAAGCTAACGAAAACATTGATTTTATCCATTCGCCGAGCATTCTGTTAAGTCGTGGAAGTCGATAAGATAAAGCAACCTTAACCGAATAACCTAGTAATATACAATACAATAATAGACAAATGAATTTTATTAGTTGAAGTGATAGGTTTATTGGTTTAGACTAATTAGTAAGACGCGGTGTCTCATTCGTCGTTATCTTGTTTTTATTGTCATGTTTTTGTGATAGCTGTTGACAGTGGTGACATTTTGTGTTCTTTTGCAAAACAGAAACGATAATAGTTTTTTTATTATTTACTGATATCAGAATTGTTTAAGTCATAAGAATATTGCTTCGAGCTTGATACATAGAAAAGGTATAATTTAAATATATTTACCTATTAGATGCATCTACGAGTAGCATTCGGTGTCCCGTGTGAGTCTCTGACTTTTTTTTTACATACTTTAGTTATCTGTTCTACTTGTCCATTTGCATAGGGTAGCTCTCGCACATAACAACTTTTTCCCAATTAATGCTACAATATAGAAAAGTTATACACACTATCGCCACTGTTTTGTTCTAGGCACCTGTTTGGCAAAATATTAGGTTGTCTCTTAAGAGGTCAGCACGATTTACCAATCAACATCTTCCTAAACAGATAAAATATATTTATGTCTCAACATCCTTTTACAATTTTTTAAGCCTTACCAGTGCTGCGGAAAGACCATAATTGACAACAAGAATGCGCCACAAGAAACGCGGCAGATTTTATAAAATTTAAGTATCTACATGACAATAATTTTAAACAAAAAAAAACCGACTTCAAATTAGCAATATTTTAAAAGTATTCTGTTTACTGAATGTAAACTCTTGACTTCATCAACAAATTACCGAAAACGCCGTACATCTCCATATAAAATTTGAAGAGTTCCCTCGATTTCTCCAAGATTCCATCATCAGATCCTGGTTTCGTGCCAATGGGACCAATTTCGAGTTATACCCTTTCGATTAAAAAAAAAATTTTGAAAATCGGTCCACGGGTTTTCGAGTTATCGAGTATTAACATACACACAAAAAAAAAATTTAGGTCGAATTGAGAACCTCTTCCTTTTTGAAGTCGGTTAAAAAGAAGTATACAAACACCATAGAGGACAGACCAACTAGAGAAACAATGATGGCCACCCAGTTCCGCAAACTGTCAGTTTATTTCAACTTACAAACTGTCACAGAAACTAAAAACCCAATAACCATAGAGGAAAAAGCCACTGCGTTACGCGCGATCTTGGGCCGGCCAATAAGAGCACAGCAAACGCCGCCATGCTTTGGTGGAATCGTCTTCGAACAAATTCAATGACATTAGTACTCTATAGGTTCTGTCCTCTATGACAAACACAAACAGACGCTTCGCATTTACTATTTTTAGAGCTTACTAACCAAACTTCATCACACTTATCATGATGTAGAAAACTTTTGACAATTGATGACGAAGATAACGTTTGTAGAAGTTCTACCGCTCGACGATAGATGGCGCCAGGACAAGCTAAACAGCCTAACCAATGCTGAGATGATTGCGCCATTCCTTGCAGAGTGGCAGTAGTGTTATCCTCGAGCATTCAAGTGCTGTCTCTGCCGTCGCTGCAGCGCGTGGCCCTCGTGCGCACGCCGTCGAACGCGCGGCCGCTCTGCTCGCTCGCCACCGAACCGAACGCCGCGCAACTGCTCGCCGCGCCGGCGCACCGCCGCGGCTCGCTGCAACTGCTGGTGAGTAGCCAATGCTGAGGCAACTGGCATATGTATATTTTTGACGGCCGGATAGCCCAGTAGTCAGAGAAACTGATAGTGGAACTTAAGGTCGGAAAGACCATGACTGTCAAGAGGACTGTGGCGCAAGAAACTAGCCACAATGTTTTTGACCATAACTAATTTCTCATCGCCTTGTCATAAGCCTTTCGCCAAGTCGATGACTAAGTAATATATTTTTTAGCCTTTGCCCATGAACTTTTCTGATATCCACCGCAAGAAGAAGACCTAATTCGTGCATCCCATTCTCAATCTGAAACCCGCTTGTAGGCATACCTATATCTCATCAGATTCTTACATTACTCTATCAATCTACTTGATTACTTTTGCATTAAGTTTGCCGACAACGCTAAGAAGATTAATCCCGTGGAAATGTTTGCATTCTGGTTGTTACCCTTTTCTCTTGTATAACAATTACATTCTTGCACCAAGGATGTAAGTATTAATTAATCACGAACTGTCACAAGCCACTAAGACCATCCCCATCCCCTTCAGGACGTCTCGCGCGCTGTCAAAGGCGTCCAATCCAGCTCGCCCGCCGTGGTCGGCTGCCACCGGAGCGAACTGGTCTGCCTGAGTCTGTCCGCAAACGGCACCAGGCTCGCCACCGCCTCGGAGCGGGGCACCATCATCCGCCTGTGGGACACGGGCTCCAAGCAGATACTGCACGAGCTGCGGCGCGGATCTGACTATGCAGACGTTTACTGGTGAGTGGTGTCGCTTTCGACAAAGTTGGTGTGTCAAAGGACTACTAATAGCATCAAGGTCACAAAAGACAACACGAGGTATCGTCAGTGGTCTGAGCTAGTTGCGTCGCAACTCGGACTACGCCGACGTCTATTAGTGAGTGGCTGGTAGGCGGTGTGTCACTAAATGATAGACAATATCTCCCTCTTGCGTATTGCTCGACGATGTACCTGCGCATCAGACTAGTTTTAGTAGCGCCGGAAACTTCGATCTACCAATGATAAAAGAGTTTTTCGCGCGCTAAACTCTTGCGTTGTTATTGGTTATTGATTGACAGATGTCACGTCAACATGTCGGCCGCCCGTATGACGCGTCGGGCGCCATCTAGTTCATCAGTTCACATACGTGCGAAACGCACGTCATTTTTCGCTCTCGTTACACGTTGTGGCAATTTAATGTGGTAATTTTGGCATGCAGGACATGCAGGTAGATGTTATGACGTAGACATTCGCTAAGAAAGGATTTTGACTTATTCAACCCTAAGGGGTATAAAATAGGGGATGCAAATTAGTTTGAAACTTTGACAATTTTAAACCGATCGGGCTGAGACTCTACATGCAGAAAGCCACTATGACGTAAAAACTAAAAAGCCGCAAAATACCTAATTAACAATAATACTTAACGCGACCGAAGCTTAAAATGTCTGCAGTGAACGAATTGTGTAAGCGGGATATTTAGAATAGAGCTAAGAATGAATAGCAACCAAAATTGTGCCCATTGCGTTTGTAAATAAAGTTCAATATAGATAAATTAGGACTTATTTACTTGGGAATACTGTAACTTCTGCTTCTTTCGGTAGCTGGTATCCTATATCTTGTTTTTTGTAATTGTTTTATGTGCAATAAAGAGTCATTCAATACTTGTGTTTCCCCGGTTGCAGTATAAAGTTCAACGCGGCGGGTACGCTGGTGTGTTGCGTGTCGGACAAGGGCACGCTGCACGTGTGGGCGGCCCGCGGGACCTACCAACACCTCGCTTCTGCCCACGTCGCGCCCGATACCAAGGCCCTGTGCGCTTTGTCAGGCGATGACCAGGCTGTGGGTAAGTCGTTGATATGGGGCTATAAGCAACGTAAAAAAAGCGACAGGCTGTACCTTGTTTGTATAGGTAGTTAAAACAATATAAACAATCTTGACGTGTCTTTTTATTTAAACGTACACTTTATAAATCGAAATCTTTACATTTTACAATTTAGGTATGAAAAATCATTTACTTTCATAATTGAATTGTATATATAGTGTAACGTTTTTCATTTTTAGACTGTGTATTTCAATAAAAAGACATGTCAAGATTGTTTACATTGTTTTAACTACCTAAACAAACAAGGTATAGCATACATACATACATATTCTCACACCGTTATTCCCAAGAGGGGTAGGCAGAGCACATGAATTCGAAATCCAGTGCCACGTTTAGCAATTTCAGGGTAACCAGATGGTTAAACGGCTAACCTGTCATTATTCTACCTCTTCGATCTGTTTGCAAGCCTGGATGCTAGAACTGGTTGCGAAGCGGGAAAGTCATAATCATGACGTTTTTGTCGGTGTTACGTTTCGTGTGCTCTGCCTACCCCGTTTGCAAACACAGGCAGGTAAGTAAAAAAAAACTTTTTTGCCGTGTCGGGTTTAGAAACCTCTTCATTTCGTCTGTGGATAGGCGTCTATTAGGTTGAGGTATATTGTAGGCGACAGGCAAGCAACCTGTCATTGTTATACCTGCCAACTCAAAACCTAAAAAAATCAGAAGTGGCCACGAAACGTGAACGTGTAGTTGGTCTTGTCTATGTAGCGTTTGGTGCGCTCTGCCTACCCCATTTGGGAACACAGGCGTGAATGTATGTGAATTAAAAATGGTACAGAGTTTGTTATATTACACACTGTATGTATAGTACAATCAGAAACTCAGAGAACGCTTGTTTCGTCCACAGTAATCTGCGAAGACGGCACTTTTCACAAATTCACGTTTTCCGCCGAAGGAAACTGCCACCGCAGCGAGTTTGAGTACTTCATGCAGGTAAGAGAAAAAAGCTGTACAACCATTTCTATGTATTTGCAAAATATTTAATGCTAAAACATTTGTCCAGTGGCAGGGATCCGTACCATTGACTAGATAAATAAGTGCTTACCTTTTACTATTTATTGATATCAAACAAAAATAGGAAAAAATGTTTTTTTTGTGTGCCCCCTTAAATATATTTTTTAATCTTAATTTTATTATTAAAAGCAAAAATACAACTGACTATTTTGTGAATATTCAAGTGACTACCTGTTGCCTTTATTAAATTAAATTAAATCGAGTATGTTGTATGAGTGTACCCCTTAAATGTATTTATCAGTATTTATTGTTATATCGACAGCAAATATATTTGTGAAATTTTAAAATGTCTAGACAGACGGACAGACAGCGAAGTATTATTAATAGGGTCCCGTTTTTGCCTTTGAGCGTGGAACTCTAAAAATGAACGTAAAAAGTAATTTTCTTTTTTTCTTTTTCAAGGTTGGCGACGACGACGAGTTTTTACAATGATACTTCAGTAGACTCGTGGAAGTAATAAAAATTGAACAGACAAAAGGTGATAAATTTATATACTTATAAATAAATAAAAATGCTCGACGTGTCATAATTTAAGAATTCAAAATAATGCGCTATTAGGTACATTATTCAGTAAGTAGCCAAAGTGTGCAACGGTTAAAAGATATTTAAAAAGAAATAAAATGACATGAAAAGTTAGTCTGCATTTTCACCTATTGGCGTACCTTCTATAATCGTACGTGTCTCTATATCTACTCATCGTGACTTAATTTTATACGAATTTCACTTGTTACAGTTTTATTTCATTATATTCCATTGTCTTCGTGTTTATATATCTTTATTACAATTGTAGTAGTTAGATATTAATTTCAAAATTTCCTGTTAAACGATAGTGTAACTAAAATTAAAATAGTTTTAAATAATCGTGAGAAAGTTTAAATTAAGAAAATTAACGCATAAAGAGGAGCTACTTCAAAGGAGCTTGATTTATTTTCGGGATTGTTTAAAATTGGACTCATCTTATTTTGTTAAATTTAAATCGTTGGATGCCCGCGCTATTGAGTCGCTCCTCAAGGGTTTTCGATTTATTTAGAAACAAAGAAAACCATGTACAGATTTGTGATTTAGGGCTTTCATGTTTTACAATTAAGGTCGTATATTAAAAGACAAGGTCCTAGCTACGGCAATAAAGATGAGAGAATGAATAAGATATATTATTTGAAAGAATGGACGCATAATTGGTGTGCTAACAAGATATCTTATGCTTACTTATCGCTCAGTGCATCTCTTGTAAACTACCTACAAAGAGATGCATATAGCGATATAAAAATTGGCAGGTACTTGTGTAGCTTAGCTATGAACGGAGCGAAGCCTTCGTGGATGTTTTTTGTAATATTCAGTCGCTTTATATAATAATTATGAGAAAAATAACCCTTCTTTTAGCATTGTTGCGGCGAAATCAGAACCGTATTTATAATATAAATGTATAGATATATTTTTGTACAAAGTGCCGCTTCAACGGTAAATTATAACATTTATAACACTGCTGGCTACAGTGGCTACCCTTATAGAACCCCTAGTGTTAGTCCTTCCTTTTCCCTCCAATCCGATATCGATGGATTGGAGAAGGATGGATAGCTTAGCCCTGTACCATTACTATGAGTTTACATTTACAGTGACCTTTCACCCAACCGACAGCGTATAGGAATTGTATGGAGAAGTTTACAGCATAATGGTCACTTGTGGAAGTCAAATTATCTGTAAAAATCGTTTACGCAATCCTAAGCGAGTAGGTACAGTGGCTGCAAACTCATAGTAATGTTACTTGTTCGCTTCTCGCGCAATTTTTGTCGACCGTAGCGACATAGTATAGTAACTATAGTTGTTTGTGAAGTGACTTAAACGCGAAATGTGACTCATTCTCGGTAATATATTTATTTACATTTTTAAACGTCAGTAAAATTATTCCCCTTTTTACATATTGCATGTAAATTAGTTTTTTTTATCTATAATTTTGTTAATTCGTTCGTAATCAATGTCATATAGAATCAGTTTATATTTTATGTATTGCATTTAGTCAGCAATATTTTTATTCTGTTGTTATTGTCACGCTCAAGATTTTGATTGTACCTATTTGCATTTGCTCATTTTTGTGAAGTACATATTCGAGAAAAAATATTATAATCAACTTTTTTATAGTACATGTAAAAGCACCGAAAGAGTGTCGTATTTGTTTAGGACATAATAGCGAATTTGAATCCTTATTTCTCTCGAGACAGACAAATTGGAATTTTATTTTTATGACGTGAGTATGTGGGTCCGTCCACTGAGTCAAATCTATTTAGTTATTCATTTATTAATATTTTTTCACTAGGAAGAATTACATTATAATTTTAATTGCGTTGTGTCTCCAATTTCCATTCAACGACATTGTACACTTTAGTATAATTATTTTTACGCGAACTGAGAAATGTTATGAATAATTATAAGAAAATTTTAATTATAGAAATTATTAACGTTGTCATCTGTGTATACAACCCCTTTGTAATAATCTAAAACATGATATAACTGTGTAAATATTTTATTATGTCATTTATTATAGTTTTTGTACAAGTGTAGTGAGAAAATCAAATGCTACTTATATTTTGTTTGCGACGCTGTTGGCTACCACAGCCAATTACTAGATCATTAAACGTTCAAAAATTATTTAACTTAGGCGAGAACCGTCAAACTATCGTCGAAAAGTATTGTGAAAGCGAATACCACAGCCTTTATCAGTAAAAAAGTCTTTTTCAATCAGGAGAGATCTCAGTCTAGGTTTTATAGAGAATCTAGCTAGATGGGAGCATGGGTGTCAATTGGTGAGAGCGGCTCCCACATTCTATTAAGTCTTCAACTTGATCAACCTACGTTCATATCAAGATCATGTCCCTATGAACATACCCTCTCCCAGCAGAAGCAAGTATTGTTATACAATATTACCTACCCATCCTGCTAAATAAAAGAATTATGACACAAACATTTGTCTAATACGACCAAAGCATCACGACTATTTATTGTTAATATACTCAGTGACAAAACTGTAGCCATCAAATGTATGCATAATATAGTGGCTGGGCCAAACTTTGTGCAGCTAAGTCTTATGGCATTGTACTCGTACTGTGCCTGCGCTCAACAACTATGCGTCTAAAGAACGGTCGCGGAGTACAGCTAAATTCGTGCGTTAACCCGCTGTTAGCTATCTCTGTCGCACGCGTGCAGTAATAATGCCCTCACGCTCGCACAGTGCGACCCACATGCTCAAGTGCGAGCGTGAGGGCAATATTACTGCACGCGTGTGACTGAGATAGATAGCAGCTGGTTAACGCTCGAATTTCGCTGTGCTCTGCGACCGATCTTTAGCATACACGGCGGGCGAGTCCAGTCGCGCGCGTGATAGACTACTTGTAATTTTCTGACTCTCCTAGTCAAGTGTTGGTAGTCTATAACGCGCGTGTTGTAACTGGCCGGGCTGATGTGGCAGTTTTCTTGTATAAGCATACGAATAAATATTATTGGATGGAGTTTCAGGGGACAATATTTTTTTACGAAATTGCATGTAACAGGTACTCCCCTGTGTTTTGTACAATAGTTCAGGTACATTTCAATGTACCAAGTAGGTTATTTTGGAAATTCTGTAATAAAGACTTCTATGAATAAACTTGTGTATCATTTTCTTATGATTACCTACTTATCGGGAGCGACCGTTCCTGGGAATAAGAGGCGGGGGCGAGGTAGCACGTCATAGCGCCCACTAATTTCCCCTCACCACAGCAGTCCCTGCTGACGTCTGTAGTACTTCGCCCTCGCCAACGTTTTAAAGAACCAATTTGTCGAACATAGCCCTTTTTACCAACCACTAGCGCCACCTATTGTCAAGTAGTAGAACCGCTACAAACGTCATCAACTATCAAAGTTTGTTCATCGCGCTAACAAGGTTTCGAAAATCAGTTGCATAACAACTTCTAACTTTCTGTAGACTTCAGTCCCCAGGCATGACCTCTGCCTGGACAGAGATCTTTCATTTAAGAGTCTTTTCAAAAATTTTAAGCCGTCGTCGACATGACGCGAAAAAATTGTCCCACTCTATACTTTAGACCTTTAGTTACTTAAAAGATGGTAAACAATCTTGACGTCTTTTTATTGATATACACAGTCTAAAAATGAAAACCGTTACACTATACAATTCAATTATGAAAGTAAATGATTTTTTCATACGTAAATTGTAAAATGTAAAGATTTTGATTTATAAAGTGTATGTTTATATAAAAAGACACGTCAAGATTGTTTACCATCTTTTAAGTACCTAAAGGTCTCTAGTATAATCAGAAGTTACCACTTACCCAGTTACCCAGGATAACTACTTTTCATTCCTTAATAAATACATAGCAACATTTAAAACCGTCTGAAGCAATCAATATGAACTAATTTTATAAAATGGGCCAGTTATTTCAATATTATCAGCAGGATTGTCATAATTATCAGCAGGTTTTACAAGTAATTATTAATAAAAAGCAGACAACAAAAGTAAATTTATCTAATCTTTATTAAAAACAATAACATAATTACACTATTTACAGTAACAAATAAAAATATTTATTCATTTTGAGGTTTTTTGCGGTCAAAGGGATCACTCCACACTTTCATATCTGAAAATAAACATACATTAAAATGTTAAAATATGGGTTTGTTAGTTTCTTCATAACAATATTTTATTTATACTGTAGCAAGTTGATCTGGAGTGTAAATGTCAACTTTTTTTTTTAGACATAGGCTTGCTATGCATCACATGATGGTTTAAGGGAAAGGAAAAATATACTGCATTCGAGCCTCTCCTGTTTCAATATCTACAAATTATGGTAGATATCCTTCAAAATGGAGCAGATCTGCTCCGTAGCATACGAGAGGTTAAGATAGCCCTGTGAAACTAGCATCAGAGGCAAGAGGCAGAGACGAAGGGTAACTTTTACAAAAATGAGTCTCCAACCACCCCCTCGCTTTTTGGATACTGTATAGACGTAAAAATATATTTCTGTGTATACCCCTTCTATGTTTATCTTAACTCACTGCTCTACCTGTATATCAAGGTTCTATCATGCCTGCACCATAAACAAAACTTGACATAGTAGAAACACATTAAACAGGTGGAAGTATAATCCAATTCCAAATTAAATTACTGAACACTTACTTCCTGGCTGCACCTCTTCTATGTTTATATTCTTTCTGGCCTCTTTTTGGATCTTTTCTGTGAAAAAAAAACAAAAAAAATGTAGTAGCTGTTCTTTGTGACTGTAATTTAATCATCATTATCAAGAAAACTGAACTTTTAAGTCAATAGAACAGTAAATTATGTCTTATACCATCTTCAAGTTATTATATTTAGTAAATAGAACATAGTTAGGTTAACGTTATGTCATTATTATTGTGAAATAATGGATAAAATATGCCGTCAAAATTTAAATGCAAAGTGTTTGTTTAATAATAAAAACGGCTTCTTGTTAAGAAACTTACTGTAGTCTGTTGAGTCCATCATAGGACTAAAAGCAATAGGATATAATGTGAGACCGATTAGACCAACGAATCCACCAATAAAAGCGGTATACCGCCAGCCTTTGAACAGAACCATACTAAAAATCTTCAATACAATATAGCTTATTTAAGTTATTTAGAGTTTTCTGTTTATTAGCATTAAAAATGAATTCGTAACTTTTATTTACGATTTATTAAACATTGTCAAATCGCTCACTTGTCACTTGAAACAGTTGGAATTGACACATTTGACACTGACATGACAATTAGTGTTTTTTCCAGTAGCTCGTTTTGAAACGGGCAAAGAAAAGTTCATCCATACAACCTTGTTTCAAAATAGAACCAGAATACATACATACATACATACATACATACATACATACATACATACAGTCACGCCTCTTTCCCATAGGGGTAGGCAGAGACCACTTTGTTCCACTTGCTACGATCCTGGCATACTTCTTTTGCTTCATCCACATTCATTAGTCTCTTCATACATGCTCGTCGATTTCGGGTACTCTTGACCTGACCTGTGTCTAAAACGTCCGCGATTTGGTCACGGAACGTCCGTCTAGGTCTTCCCCTCCCAACATACCCATTCACACTTCCCGTATAAATCTGTTTTGTCAATCTTCTTTCATCCATCCTCTCTACATGACCAAACCAGCTAAGCATACTTTTTTCAATCCTTGTCATGTTTACTTTCACACCAGCTTGTTCCCTTATCACACTATTTCTAATTCTGTCTTTCAATGATACGCCTTCCATACTTCTTAACGCTCTCATTTCTACCACATTTATTCTACTTTTATGCTTCGCTTGCCATACCCAACTTAATTCGCTACCGTACATAAGTGTTGGAACGAGCACCCCTCTGCGGAACCAGAATACTTTTTATAAATACAGATTGCAATTTTTTCTGAGTGAATTGCAAAAAAATTATATGTGTTACAAATTACAAAGGAATATTTACTTTCGTTACACAAAAACGAAAGCTGTGACATAACCATAACACTAAGGAAATAATAAGTAAGGATGTATCCACGTTAGCAGAAAAAAATGTTCTTCACTAATCTTAGCATCAAGCCCTCTTTGCAACGTTACACAAAGTTACACAAAGGAACCTAAAATTGACCTCAAAAAACCTTATAAGCCATGTGTAGGCATTAATTAAATGTAAAATAATTCTATAATTTATAAATGTATAACTTTTAGTCAAATAAATTGGCTATCAAACTTTGGTAAAAGTAAGGCAGATAAGAAATTAATTTAGTTGCTTTAAACATTTCAAAAACTAAAGTTTTTTCTTGGTAGAAACAGAAGTGCACTTTTTTCCCTCACTGTCGCCAAACTAATGCCCGCTACACACAAAACGATATATCGTAGCGATTAATCTGTGCAGACCGATTTGCAGTTTTATCGAACGGCATTAGAAGGCTTCGACTTGAATTTTTTTTTTCACAAGCCTAAATATTCTACATGTTTCTAAAATAATTTGAACTAAAAAAAATACGATCATGTCAATATAACTTCGAAGGCTAAGGGGAAGCTCGTTTCGCTTCGCTCCCACATAACCTTCCAGTTTTTTTTTTTCACAATCTTAAATACATGACTTTAACATGTTCCTAGAAATGAAAATGTGTTTCATCGGTCCATAGATTTATATGGATTGACTGCATTCGATATTACGAATCGATAATTCGAATCGAAATTCCGAAACGGGATTCTGAGTATGTGTTGCAGCCCTAATGGAGTAGGCAGGCACGGGTAAGACTAAAAAAATCCCATTGTTCTGTCCCATTGTCCCATTGTTCGATTCGGAATTCCGCAAATATACACACGAATACGCTTCGGTTCCGAATACGTGATTCTCAATGCATAGGCCATCGTACGAAATTCCGAATTCGATTAAATTTCAAACGCAAAATTCCTGTTTGTATGTGGCTGGTCCATAGATTTATATGGATTAACCGCGTTCGATATTACGATTCCAAATTCTGAAACGGAATTCCGAGTGTATGTTGCCGCCCTTAAGGGGGTGATCGACAGGCGAGTAAAACCGACGGTTTTGTGGCTCGTCGGTAAAGCTCGCCAGTGGATCACTGCAAAGCCGCGGTCTTAAAAACCGACGAGTCTGGCTCGCGGCTCGTCGTCTTGCTATATTTTTTCTCGGCTCGCCACGCAAAACCGCGTGTCGATCACCACCGGCGAGCCGAGCCGTCCGTCAGTAACGTCAGTTTTCGGACGGACGTGCACCAGAAGAGCTGTTTACCTACTCGGAAACAAACTGAACTACTACTTCGTAATGTGCTCAGTCCGTGTTACAATTAAATAATGGATCGACGTACTACGTATCTCACTATTCGATCAGTGCCAAAGAGCCACGAGCCAGGCTCGTCGGTTTTCAAAACCGCGGTTTTACTCGCCTGTCGATCACCCCCTTTAATGTATGTAGTGAAAAATGATCGGCGTTTGTTTCATTTCAGTTTCATGAGAGCTAGTTATAAATGGATTGCTGCCAGTTTGCAAAGTGCTAGTTTAAAAACAATACATAAATTAAGGGTTTCCTAAAAACAAAATCACGGTTCCTTCCTGTGTAACGAAAATCACCGGTAGCGCCCTAGTGCCACCTATCGTCGAATAGCCGAACTAAACGGTTCTAGATAGCGCCGACGAAGTTTCGGAGATTGTTGGCATAAAACTTCCAATGTTCTCTTTGTGGATATCAACTCCAAGGCATAAAATAACATCTGCCTGCGATATCTCTATTGGAGAGTATTTTCCACATATTTGTTTTATTTACCGACTTACCTAAGGGATTTTTTTGTATCAAAATTTGTCAACCTGCGCTGTGTAAACAAACTGGCTCAGGGCTAAATTGACTGAATTAAACTTTTCATATTTTACTACAAGCTCCGAACGAACTAGAAATATAGTAAGGGACTAAATCAGACCCAACGCCAACATGGCCTTTCTCGCACAATAACTACCTGACATACTTGTGGGAAAGACTCCAATCAATAGAAAGATCTCTCTCTGGGCAGTGGTTATGCCCAGGGAGCGAGGACCGAAGTCCGCAGAGAGGAAGTTGGAATTTGTATAAAATAAATTATGCAACCGAACGTCGAAACCTCGTTAGTGGTATGTAGGATTATTATTGATAGTTGTTGGGTATACCATAGAAATATACCAAGTAGTTCAGCTATTCATCAATAGGTGGCGCTAGGGTGCTACATACTTATCTACTTCACAGCAAACCCGCTCGATTCAGACTCTTATGCCTTGATCACACGTACCGAGTAGAGTGGCGAGAGAGTGTTCTCGGCCGAGTACTCGGTTCGTGTGTAGTATGAAGG
>BHDV01007900.1:148006-171304 GCA_005406045.1 Adoxophyes honmai
GCTGCGACGATTGTAGCGCTAGCGTGTGGCGGCCACCGGCGTCAACCGTGTGCGGCGAGTCCATATAAAATGTATGAAAACTACAGGAAATATGCCGGTGGGGGCTTTTTGCGGTATTGGCCGGTGGTGGCCCGTGTGCGGTGACGTGACCATAACGGGGGTGTTGCTATATGTAAGTACGAACCTACAATGGGTTTATGAAAATGTTAACCATATTCTGTCAAAGAAAGATAAATCCATAATCGTCAGGGAACAGCGACACCTTAGGACGCCGCCCCTTTTTCTAGGTAGGCGGGGAGATGCACATTATAAAAAATACATACATACATACATACATATTCTCACGCCTGTATTCCCAAGAGGGGTAGGCAGAGCACATGAATTCAAAAATTCAGTGCCACGTCTAGCAATTTTAAAAAATGCCTCTAGTAAATTGATAGGAAGTACTTTGGGTACTTAAGTAACTTAGTGCGGAGTGGTTGCGGTTGTGGTTGGGTAAACAAACGTTTATAAACATGACTTCTGATAATAAGGAACACCGAAGCGAGACGCGACGCAGCGCTGCGCGCACATTATTAATAATGCAACTCAAAACTATGTACTATTACTATGCGATATGGTTCACATTTCATTGTGAGAATTCGTACGTTGCACCACGCAGCGCTGCGCCTCGCGCCTGTGCACAATGAAATGTGAACCTTATCGTATAGTAAAGAAATTATATTTTGAGTTGCACTATTAAAATGTGCGCAGCGCTGCGTCGCGTCTCGTCTCGGTGTGAACTGACCTTAGGTATTGTATAGAAACTTATTTATGAACGGTTGCTAATACAGGCATTAGTAAACTCGACTGTATAACCTACCAAAAAAAGGTTGTTTAGATTTTAAAAAACTCGACACCAAAAAGATTTTAGGAGACTAAAAAAATAAGATCAAATAATTTTTGTAATTGGTATGTCGTAAGTAAAATTGCGACTTTATCTTTTGTAAAAAAAAATGGTATGAAAGATTAGAAGGTAATAAAAAGGGCAGATTATAAGGGAACACGTTTAATTAAAACTTTTATAATATAACCTACCCATCTTCAGAACTATAACAAACAATACTCCTACGATAATCTCAAGTGGATAACAAAGTATGAGTTAAGTAAGTATTAAGTAGTTCGTCCATTAACATAATAAACTTATCAACTAAAGTATGCAGCTAAAATACCAAGTATTGCACACACTAATTCAGATTGTTAGTTAAAATGGCATTGTCTATTGGTTGACCAACCCCTTCCAATAATTTCAACAGTCTTGCATACACCAGCTTAGGGGCGTCGATAGCCCATAGAAAATCAATATGATTGAATTCCTTCAAAGGCACTCGGTAGTGCTCAATTGGATTAGCCAGTTTTGCGTAAAGATTGGTAACGTCAACATCGCTCGCCAGCCAATCATTCTCGGAACCGAACAATGCTATCGGCAAAGTGATATTGTGTAGCGGATATTCCGGCGGTGTGATGGTACCATACTGTCTTAAGTTACCCGCTGGGCCGTAGTCAAACTGCTGGAAGCGCCCAGCGCTTCGAATCTCTTGAGCGTAATGAACCAACGTCCTAGTAGAAGCCCCAGCTGGCACGTGCCCTAAGATAATTGGCAGCAAAGTCTTGTTGAATTGCTTCTCGTCATGCCCACAGAGAACGAATAAAGTATTCTCGCAAATAACCTCCTCGTAATGGTTGATTTCGCAGGCATGCTCCGAGAGCCATCTGAGAACAGCATTATGTGGCAGGAACTCGTTTTGTCCCAAAAGCTTGAGTAAATATTCGAGGTCATTTGCGTACTTGGATAGTAATCTCAGCGGGCTTTGGACTTGGGTCATGAAAGCCACTGGAGCTAAAGCAAAGCCAGCCCTTAGGACATTATTGTACTGGGTCTTCGTGGATAGTAAAGCGAAAAGTACCGTAGTTCCCATTGAATGCCCGATGTAGTTTATCTTAACGTCCCATCCTTTTATCTTCATTATATGGTCGAACATTGCAGGCAGGTCGTGCTGGCTTACCTCGTGGAAGGTAAAGTTCCAGAAAGCAAAGCTGTCTACGCTGTATGAAATATGCGCTTTGGAGTATGTATTTCCTCTAACGTTCGCCATCCAAACGTCATACCCGGCGTCTGATAGGATATACGCCAGACCTTTTTCAGGGCCCGGGATGACCCAGTCAGCAGAGCTACCGAGTAACCCGTGATGCAGCAGCACAGTTCTCTTCGGGATTGATCTATGGAGCACATTCTTGGAGTAAGGAATTCTGTGCACGGTGAGGATATATCCGTCGTCAGTAACCACCGTGTGGGATTCGGAGCTGTACCCGTGAAGAGCTATCATTTGAGGAGTGGTCATGTGGATTGAAGGGTCATCTTTGCATTCGTATTTGATAGCAGGGGGAGCGATAGAATCGAACAATTCCCTGTCGTTCGCTTGCGCGTTCGATATGAATTCGTCGAATCTTCTCCTTGCTCGGATTGGGTCGTCTTCGATATCTTCTTCAATAGGTGGTAAACTGCGACCCCTTTTCACGCCTAAGTACGAAATAACTCTCTTCCTCACTTTGTCGGCGTAAAAGTTCGATATGGCATTCCCTTTTGATCTCACATAGTTTGTCAACTCTGTAGTTTTATTATTGACGGTTTCGAAAAAGTTTGGGATCCAATCTAGATGCCGGCAATCACCACAGTGGAGTAATACGATTGTAAACGCGAGTAAAACCGGGAGCTTCATTGTACCGGCTTGCGCGGGTGTCACTGGCTCACTGAAGTGGTTAATGTCGTCCAAACGTTATATTGTACAGCGGGGTCAAGGGGGAAGCTGATACGGCCAATTCGAGTTTGTAAACAAGTGTGATTCACAACATATTATATCTTCATAACAGCACAATTTCAGGGTAAAGTTCAAACTGTATGATACGCACAAAACTTTATACGTTGGGCGAGGAATTGCGTTTGATATAAAAATAACGAAAAGTAGAGATAATTGTAAACATTCAAGCTAGCGAAGCAACCGGTTTTAGTAAAAAATATGGCATTTGTATGGCCTGTCAGCGATACGTCAGGTGGCTTTGAAAATTATATCGACCGAGGAGTCAAGGTAATTGCGTCAAGCTCTATTTTTAACCGACTTCAAGAAGAGGGAGTTTTGATGTCTAAGTTTTTTTATTCAATAAAGGTACCTACTTGAAATTAGGTAGGTTGGTACGCCTCAGTTGAGTTCTATCCGTCTCAGCTTATTTTGCTGATGTTGAAGGCAAGTGAATAGGCCGTAAGAGAATATAAGTAATATTTTACAAAACTACTGATGCTCGCGACACCGTCTACGTAGAATTCGCTTATCGCGTTATACCCCTAATAAAATAGATCGTTAAAATACTAATACATAGATAATAAGTATTGTACCAACTTAAAACCTAAAGAATATGCTAGAAGTGGCCACGAAAAATTAAATAGTCATGGTTTTGTCTATGTAGCGATTCGTCTACTCTGCCTACCTTATTTGGCAATACAAGCGTTATGTATGTATGTATGGTCCAGTAATGTTACCCGTAGGCAGACAGATAGAATGACTGTTGTAGGATAAGGATAGTAGAAATAAAATTATGTAATTACAATACATTTATCACAATTATAAATGTTTATACAATTTATCTATCTTTAGTTGCATAAAATATAAAAGCACTTAGGTTTTTTACATGCCTAATGCATGAACAATGTACTTACTCAATTTATTAGATTATTATGTCAAGGAACTTTTCTTAAATTATTATGGTATTGACCTATTTATATTCAATATAATAGTTTAACTTTGTCACATAATTTATCAAAGTTTGGTAGCTCCCATTTTCTCAGTTCACTTTCTAAATCTGCAGCATTCAAGATGTCAAAAGAATCTGGATCTGTAAAAAATAAAGTATTTTTGAATGTTATGATTTTTTCACAGATAGGTATGTTTTAGTTTAAAAAGTACATAATGGGATAAAAATAGCATACGCTCAATACTTTTGGCGAGTGATCTTTCGACAAATTTGGGCGATGCATTTAAAAAAATAAATATTCGTCAGTGTGACGTTTGTACAAGTTCTGCTATTCCACGAAAGATGGCGCTAAGGTCGCTACAGTTTAATCTGTGGGTGTGACTTGTCAATCAATATTAGATAGCCCTCTGCCCCACTTCCTTATTAAAAAAAAGATAAGCGAAAAAAACTCACTGAACACAGGAAACCATCCATTCAATTCATAAACAGCCACATTAAAAGATGTCAGCTGTTTTATACCCGCTGTACTTCGTCTTGGAGTAACCAATACTCTCACCACTTCATACTCCTTATATCCTGGTACTTTAGGTTCTCCTGCCACCATGAGTATGTTGTGCCCAATGGACTTATCTAGTAAATATTCTATTAATCTAAATATGTCTTTGGTTACTTGTAGTATTGTTTTTTTGGTTACTTCGAAACAGAATGCAGGCACTGGGTTTGCTTCCATAATGTAGATGGGCCCTGTTAGTTGTCTGCATTTCTGTAAAAATAACATGTCAGATAAGGAATACATAAAGGTATTCTGAGAGTTTTGTTCATACTGAATTTGAAAGTTTAAAAAGAAAGTGTCATCAAACTTTTATAACTGTATCTTTATCTTATTTTGCATGCTTAAACTTAAGAGAAACTTACAGCTGTTTCAACGAGCCATGTATTTTTGTCAAATACCATGTGATAGTGCAAATGGTTCACAGAAGCAAAGGCACAGAGACTGTTAAAGCCCATTTTTATGTCACTGTAACAAAAAATCATCAAAATTATGAAACAAAAGACTTCAACTGCTATACTACTCAACTCAACTACTCAACTAGGTACTATGAATTATGATAATAAAAAATACTGTTTTGAAATTATAATTACGATAATGGGGCAGAGATGAAACAAAACGTATTTACATGCAGTCCCTCTTTTCAATCTATTTCTGATCTGTCCTTACCAGAGACAGCAAGTATCATTGTGTCATATTTCTATGTCTAGTTAACATGAAGAAAGTTAACCCTCTCAAATCAAATCCTAATATAAAAGTGGATGTAAAAAATAACAGAAATAATGAAATCATGTGCATGACACCTATTGGTCAAAATGTTTCACTTTGTTAATATTCAAATTGTGGGACAACCTGGATGTATTTCTTAGTGACTTACCCCAGACCCCTTTGGATCTGGTAGACTGGAGAATATGGGGGAGGCCCTTGCCCAGCAGTGAGATACCCTCCCAGGCATACCTCCCATATTATTTAGTATTAAAATACTTGCCTATACTCACCGGTCCTGCGCCAAAAACATTATGTCAACGGCCAATTTAAGGCTGTCTTCAGTGATAACCTGTGGCAGGCATTTATTTACAGATGGACACAGTAAAGTGTGATATTGAGATATAGGACTCACATTTACTAAAAAACTGTGTTTGTCTGCGGCTAAAAAAAAATAGTTGAGTTAATTCGAAATTTGATTGCTTAAGTAGTTTAGTTACTGTACAAAATATCTTGCAAACTTACTGTCTGTGTTCATTGTAAATAATATTTCTCTAGTTGATGCCTTGTTAAAATGAAAATTTTCATCATCAAATGGCTGACGGACGTCATCTATGCATTCTGGGGTTCGTCGTTTAAATCCTCTGTCCTTATTTAACTAAAAATAAGGTTTTTTAAGCATTTAATGACTTGTTAAGTTCAAAGTTTTCAGAATAGGTGCCGGAAACATATTTTACAGACTAAGAAGTTTTTTAGAAGTGTAAATTAAAGTAATGTATTTACCAGAAGTATGTACTTTTTGTCTACAATTTTTTCTCGTAAATTATTTATTTTATAGCGGAAAACATCCGGCTGTGAGTAAAGTTGGTCCCATCTTGACTTTAACAGTTCCATAAACCGATCGCTGTCGTCGCTAGTGATCTCTTCAACGCTGTCCGCATTTGGATGTGTTATTGTATACATATTTTATTTATGTAAACAACTTTGAAAATAATAGAAAATAAATATTGTACTATCTGGGCTTGCATACGCGTGTACAACTTGCAGAGACCAGAGACGTCGATAACGCCGTATGCATCCAAGCAAGACTGTCATTAATGTCATTGTCAATGTCAAGTCAAATGTCAAAATCAGCTGAAATTGACTACCACAGAGTCTAAATCGCTTTTCTTTTTTTTAAGTTACGGTCTTTGGTAATAGGATTTACAGCTTATGTCGGCACTAATCGAAAATTAGTATAGCCGAGGAATAATATCCTCCTGACACCCGAGCATTAACTTCAATCACTTGCAACCACGGACGAATGTGCTTTACAAAGCATTAAACTGTTTTGGCCGTTACGGACGAGAACTTCCATCTTAAATTAAACATAAACCAGCGGTTTTCGGGAATTTCACTAAAACAAACGTGTTTTGCTATTATTTGACGAAGTGAAATCGCACATTCACGTTTAGATATTTTTTGTCCTTTGTAAAGGACACCCGGCCATAAGACATAAATATACATATTAATAAAGTAAATAAAAAAAAATCCAAATAATTATGTAATTACAAAGTAATGTAACAAAAATGCGTTTTAACGCTGAACAAAAATACGCCTGTACTTTCAAAGGAAATAGGCAAAGCATAAAAAAAAAATTATAACCAAAATCTTGACTATTCCACGCTTTGTAGCCACTTTTAGCATAATTTTAGGTTGAAACATTGGTGAATGAGGTGGTGACAGGTTGCCAGCTCTTTGCCCAAAGCATACCTATTTTCGAAGTCGCCCCCCGCGACATTTATGGAAGAAATGGAAGGGTGCTATTCTAAGCCCGACACCACACGAGTACCTAAACCCAATTACTACATGGGCAAAATTAATATTAAATAAATACAATAATTAAAGGAATATAAAAGAAACGTACACTATCTGTAGTTCAGAGGTTGAAACTGATTTTTATAAGATTAATCCTTATACATTAAAATAGTCTAACGACCTAAGTGCCTTTCTATAGGTTTAATGTATTTACGAAGACATATCTACTCAATAGTTATTTTTTTCTTGGTAAAATGACATGATTTCGAAAGCAGGTATATTTGTAAAAGAAAGCCTATAAATATCTACATCAAAACAAGTTAATTTAACCATACATATTAAGTTTTAGTGGCCGCGCCGGCCATCTGCCGCCATTATCGTGAACTTCTGAGCACGTGTCACAAAAATGGTGGATTCTAGTTCACATATTTCTGCCAATAATCAAAGACCAACTATCGCCATTGCTCAAATTTCATTGGTTCGATGCACTCGCTGGTCTAAAACTGTTTTAGCGCGGAAATACAAACACTCGAGAATTGATGCTACCTAAAGGCCGGTCGTCCGTGTTAGAACTAAGATGCCGAGAAATGCTCGGCCGTAACGCTATGGTTTATTTAGCACTTTTTAAAGGACGCGAGGTGTCAGGAGGATATACTTATAGAACAATCGGCGAGACATGATCCCTGACATGAGCCATGACAGTTCGATGGGGCGTGTCGATGGAACTTAACTTTATTAAAGACGAAGGAGTTTTGTTATGTTGTCGTTGAAGTGATTTAATTTTTTTGGCATAAATTAAAAACTAAAAAAACCTAAATTTTCCAAAAATAGAAATGGACCCATTTCATTTCCTTATCGTATAATTTTACCCAGTAAACAAACTTTCGTTTTGTGAATCAGGTCATTTATGTAAGGCCCGTACCGTACCGAAAAGTTTTTTTACAAAATCCTTATTATTACCAGCAAAAATTTGGCCGGTAACTGTTTTAAATTTTTGTTAAAATCCCTCTATTTATGATATCTTTGTGCATCTATTGGCATAGTCAAATCAGTTTGAGTACGGTTATTATTAAAAATGCAGGGCGATAAAATAATGAGGAGATAAACTGTTTTGCGAAATTATCTCAAAAATCTCAGTTTAAGTTTTGCGGCGGTAGGAAAAATGGTGGATGTCTTTGTTATTCATTGGAGTTTCATTAAATATCGTCAATATACTTTGTAAAAAAACTTTTCGGTACAGGCCTTCTTATGTAAAATATATATTTTGTGAACTTTGAACTTCAACTTTTGTGTATGGCAACACGAGTCGCTTTTCAACTTATCGACATTTTTATCGACATTTTTTTATCGATATTTTTCCACATTAGTCGATGTCTTCCAAACGAAGTAACTTTTGCAAGACGTAAACGTAAATTCTGGTTGAGATAATTCCTTGTAAATGTTAAGAATTGTTATAATTCCATCGAAATATCATTGTAATGAAATAAATCTACCTAAAATAAATAAACGTAATTTTTAAACGCCTACGGTTCGATTTCAATGTAACGGTGACGCCGCTACAAGGTTGTATCGTGATTATTATTGTCAGTGTCCCAGGGATCATTACTCGTCGATTGTTCTATAGTAGATAGTTTCAGGTACTTATGAAAGGGAAGATGAGCTACATCACATGGGTCTTTGCTGCTTGTATTTTGTCGCAAGCTAGCCGAAAACGCGAGTTAAGTTGCGCGCAGGATAGACTATGTAGCGACCTAGCGTCACCTATCGTCGAGTAGTAGAACTTCAACTGTCAAAGTGCTATCATACATGCCTCTAACGGAGTTTCAGCGATCAGTTACATAAATACAACTTCCAATTTCCTCTCCATAGACTTCGGTAACTAGTCATAATATCTGCCTGGAGAGAGATATCTCTATTGGAGTCTTTCTCTAGTCTTTCACTACATGTGAAGCTGAAAGTTTGGAAAAAGTAAATCTTCACTTTCCATGACTATATTTACTATATTGTAACGGCAAATTCTCGGCGAGACTGAAATAAATTAAAACTCAATTCACAAGCAATCAGACTTTAATTTATTAGGATTTAACGGGTTATTATCATCATACAATAGTAATATTTCCATTATTTGGTGTGACACTCTCGCAGCATCATAAGAGTTTAATTGTGACAGTTTTCTATTAATTGCTCTCCCTATTCGCCCATTTTTGGTATTTCCTAGCCCAAAGGCGTCATTCTGAACTCCTTTGAAGACATTAACTAAGTTATTTACTATTGAATTGCAGTCTGAATTAGGGTTTGAAGCTGAATTCTCTGATGCCTGTCCATCACTGCTCCATCCTTGTTCTTCACTATTCAGACCAAGAGTTATATCCTGAGAAAAAACAACAAATTATCAGAGACTCGTTCTGCATATCAGTGTGGAAAAGACAGCCTAATAAGCCCGGGGGCTAAAATTAACAAAGAAAAAGTCTGAAGATGTATTTATAAATCAATTAATGAAACTTCATCACTGCCAACTAGAACGGTTTTTGACAGCTGACGTAGATGACGTTTGTAGTAGTTCCACTACTCGACGATAGGTGGAGCTAGGGCGCTACACCACCATGGAACATTTTGTTCTTAGCACAGCTCAAATGGAGCACCTTACAATGCAGTATTATATTAGCTCATTTTTTTTACCACATTGATGATTCACTAACTGTGAAAGAACTTTTGTAATAACAAGATGGTATCCTAATATTATTTATTTTAATTGCAAAAGTTAAAGAACAAAAAAAGCAAGTTACCCTGCCACACAGTTTCAGAAGCCACAAGAATATTAAAAATATATATTACCACTTTTTCATCACCATCAAAACCTTGTGATTCGGTGTTTGATGTCTCAGCTTTGGCTCGTCTGTTGACCTTCATCAGGAACTGGCACGGCTCCCAGAGATGCCAGTTAACTTTGTATTCCTGAAACATACAATAATAAAATGCTTACGCTTACGCTATTATTAGATTTTAATCTTTGGCTACATTTTACGGTATGGTGTCAGGCTTAGATTAGCATATCTCTGTTTCTTCCATGGATGTCATAAGGGGTGACTAAGGAAATCGGTAAAGGTATATTTTAGGCGACAGGTTAGCAACCTGTCACTATTATACCTGCCACCTTAAAACCCAAAGAAACATTAAACTAAACTGAAACTTAAAGAAACATTTGTTTTTTATTCTAATTTGAATATGATTGTACGGTACCTTTGGTGGGACAAAGACACAATTTTATTGTTGAAAAATCCAAAAAATTTGTTAAGTATACACAAATGTTCCAATTTTTTCCTTTAGGTTTGTGTATACTTGAGTAATTTTTGAATTTTTCAACAATTGTGCCCTTATCCCACCGAAGGTGCAACATGATCAATGATTTTCATTAAAAATCTGATGGTAGTAAAGCATTTAAATATGTTGGTTATTTTCTCACAGTTATACCTTTTCTTACGTCTTTCTGATGTCTCCGCGATATTTATTTAAATAAGTAGGTAGTCAAAAAAACAAAAGGTTGTCAAGGAAACCTACAGCCCCTAAAATCTGATTTGGAAAGATTTAGTAATTTCATAGAAAAGATGATGCGCCAGCTTATCTTCATTATTTAAAATCTTGCTATATTAAATGACGGGGTACAAACTAGTAGCCATACTAGTAATCCACTATCAATACTCACATCCCCATCTCCTTTCAAACGACTTGCGTTAAGTTTCCTCAAATAATTCGCGAAGGTTGACCGTATATTCGTCCACCGATCTTTTACAGCTTGTCCTGTGAATTCATTTCCATACTTAGCGGCAAATTCTGCATATGTTTGGTCCCTGAATTCAACCGAGGTGTACTTAGGGTGCTTTGGGTTCCAAATGTTAGGTTTACTGTGTATGTACTTTACGAGTTTGATGTTCATTTTTCGAGTCCAAAAGACTTTTTCTTTGGCAAATTCTGATATCATTAGTAATGTTGTTATAACTAAAATATTCGAAATAAACAAACGAAATGAAATGAACCATAACAAAGCCGTGAATTTGACATTGATCGTTGACATTGACAGTTACGTTACAGTGGTGACTTGCCAGCTTTGAAAAATAATTATTCCCAATGCTGTTCGAGGTTTCACTTATTACTGCTGATAAATATTAGATATGCTTAACAATAAATTCATAAAGTAACACAAAATACTTTCTGACTACTATTTTAGAAATTAACAAAACTTTTACTATTTATTAAGAAATAATTGTTCGTAGGGAAAACACCACTACAAAAATTATAAAACCAGCGGTTAATTAAGAAGTAGAACAAACTATTGTCGTAGATAAATTTACTGATTAAAAAAATAGTTAAGATATTGTTTCCCGCGTTGCTTTTTCAAATCTTAAAATTCAAAATTTTAAACGAAATGTAATTTGTATCACTACAGATTAAAATTCAAATTGCAAAAAAGTTAACATTACCAAGTAGAGTAAATAGACGGGTAGAACCTAAAGTTAAAAATGTTATAAAACCGAAAACTAGATTCCAGGCTTATCTACTTTTCGAAAAATTTGAATCCCACATCTTACTAAAGATGTAATGAAAATTACGTGATAGTTGACAGAGTTATTCAAGAAAACAACAACTGCAGCAGAAAACTTTCATACACGCAACAAAATAAAACTTTGAAGCGCAACATTGGCTCTTAAGCATTAATTAATTTCACCCATCGAAAGAGAGCGGCAAAAAACATACTGTTACGAGTTCATTATGATTGGCGACCATGACTGGGCAACGGTACCGCGGATCGGCGTCTGTGCTCAGTCGACGACGCGGCCTTATCCGCCATGGGTCGTTCCTTAGCGTTCAAAGCGTACCAGACCATCGCGGTAAAAAATGTTCGCTACGCGTCCACGGGATGCCCGTTTTCGAAACGACAGCGCTCCCAAATAGCCCCAACCGCTGAAGTGAGCGAAGAAATTTTCGCTAACGCCAAACCGTACTCTGAGGTCCCGGGACCTAAGCCCATACCGATACTGGGGAACACCTGGCGAATGGTACCTGTTATTGGGCAGTACGATATATCGGAGTTCGCGAAAGTGACCAAGCTTTTCCTGGACAAGTATGGGAGGATTGTTCGTCTGGGAGGCTTGATTGGAAGGCCGGATCTGTTGTTCGTGTATGATGCTGATGAGATCGAGAGGATGTACAGAAGGGAGGGGCCGACTCCCTTCAGGCCTGCGATGCCTTGTCTCGTGAAATACAAGTCTGAAGTCAGGAAGGATTTCTTTGGCGAGCTGCCGGGAGTTGTAGGGGTGTAAGTCCCTTTGCATTTTTTTTTTATTAAAAAATATACTGCCCCTGATTTCGATATGCCGCGCTTGTCGAGGTAGATCTGCCTATCAGATTTAAGTAGAATAAATTACGACACTCAACCTTGACGCGTTGGGTGGGTTCCTGTGTGTGTAGCAATTCCATTCAAAAGTTACTTTCCCATATAAAGAGAGAGGGCCGGTCGAAGTGTATCGTGGACATGGAGCACACAGGTGAAATTAAAACAGGTACACACAACAGGTACTACCCACCTGCCCACACGTACCGACTTACTTATTAGTTACTTACCAACTGATACTTTTATAAGCCATTGTTTGTGAATTGAAAATTGTGTTTGTTTTGTTTATTTAAAATTCAAACTAAAAAAAGACTACCTAGGTATCTTGAAAATTAAATTGTTTTTTTTTTGTTAAATGTTTTTGTCTTCTGTCTTTGACCACTATTTAATGAGTTTAATGACCATACTCAAGTAAAAGTCATGATATTTTAGCTTTACCATTACTCAGTAGGTATTTTATCAGTTTGCAACTGTTGCAAAAGTCGTTTTTATTCTACATTATGAAAATGTTGCCGCCACATAAGATACAGCCATTAAAATACCGTTAGCCCAAATTGCCGGTTGTTCAACTTTCACTTTTGCGACACGATACATTTAATAAATAATACATAAATTTAAATTAGGTACCTGACAAATCATACGAGTCATCTTAAAAAAATTGGGAAGTTTATAAAAACCTGTCTAACTATTCATACCTACATACCTACTTAATCTACAATAAGCATTACATACATACATACAATCACGCCTGTATTCCCAAACGGGGTAGGTAGAGCACATAAAACGCTGTATAGACAAAACGAACGATGACTATTTCGTCGCCCCCGGGGAATAAAATCGTAATAGCATGTAACCATAGTTTTATTGTTTTTGCATATTCGGCTTCTACGTAACGTAATGCATCTGGTCAATTTTTTCCATATCTTTCCTGGCCGTTTTTACGAAGATATACGATAAATAATTTTTATTCCTCGGAAATTTCTTCTCATTTTTTTTCGCCAATAATACCGTAAGTATGCATTAGATTAGCAAAACTATGAAGCGAAATTCGGTAAAGTATGGTTGCGATACTTATGACTGCTACGAAATGATTCGCAGTTTTTCGTAATGACTCTAACCATTTTATTCCGGTGAAATTTTATAGTAACACTTTGAGTAAAGTGCTGTAACTGTAAAAAAAGTATTTATTTATGTTATTTAACATATTGATACCATATTACTGTCGTAAAGAAAAAAAGAGTTGACAATCTTATTAGTCGTTTACGAAAAAAAAAGTTGTTAAGTTGTTATGGCGGTCATGGTTTTTTCATTAATTTGCACTATTAATTAAATTAGGTAACACAATGAAACTATACTAAAAACTCAATATTTTAATACAACATGATCCCTTACGGTATCATGAAGTCTTGCGCTCGTGACAAGTCTTGTTGTAGTGACAACAAAATTTACAAGAAACAAAAGGTTTTTAATTAGTACTCATGTTAGACGAATATTTGAAATGGGGAATGAACCTAGCGATGGTGGTTAGTATATTATGTACATACCTGTTACTATTTGAATATTATTCCTAATCCAGTCACGATTAGTAAAGGGGATAAAACTATTATTTTTATTTACAGATAAGTCAAATAAATAAACGATTGATAATAAAAAAAATGTTTGATAAAACTGAGAATATTGCAGTTCAAACAAATGCTGAACAAGAACAAAGTCAGATGTTATGTTTTCTCAGCTAGGTATACTCGTATTCTTTATCTTTCGATTCAAGGTGTTATTTATGAAGTATATCGGATTACGTGTGTATTTTTACCTATAAAAATTATTATGATTTTGCAAAAGCATAACCTCGATGTTGAATTGGGTTTGTTAAACGTAAATCTAGTATTTTTTTTACAATTTCCACGTCGTCAGCTTGACAGATAAGGGACCCGAAGGAGGCCATGACAGCCCCTCGACACAGCTTGAGTGCCAAAAAGATGAATAAAAATCGACGTGCAAAGCCCTAGAAACAGGAATTGGACTCGTATAGGCCTGCCTTAACTCCATACATCGATTGAAAGTATCAGGGACAGATTTCCTCCCATGCGATCTCCCACACGAAACCCCGGCGCTTAATGTCAACATGGCACCATCGCAATCACACCCCAGATGCACTAACTAGGACCAACAGCATCAGTCAACCAACCCTCACCAGTAATCAGATCCACATACCGCAATCATCCGCTTCAATCCCCCAACCGAACACCTGTGTCCATCCTTTTTGGCAACCGTGACCGCGCCGCATATCTGGTTTAGCGTACAGAAAACCCATCCCCAACATTCTCTTCATGCCAGGATGCACCGAGCCACCCACGCCCTCCGCCACGCCCCGCTTCAAAGAATCTGTGAGCAGCTTCCACTCCAAACCACTCAACAGCACGCAGAGACAACGCGAACACGCATCCATCCCCACTTTGACCAGAACATCCATCAGAACAAAAAGATATCTTACTATTTCTCTTGGCATATTAGCACTGCTACATTTCATTGCTATATTTTATGCATGTTGTATATCAAAAGAATACATCTTTCCACTTTGATGGATATTCCGGTCAAAATAAAAATACACTCGCGACAAATCTGCACGCTGCCAAACAACTTAGAACAGAAACCACTCACAGACTTTCCAAAATAGGGCATATCGAAAGCAAAGGCGACCCAATGCATCCCAGCACGGAAATAGCGCTGAAAATGAAGCTCTCTACACGTCAGACTAGATGTACAGCACAGCCACAAATGCCAAAGCAACTGGACACACAAGCATTCAGCTAAAGGAATGGAACACACAGACTTCCACGATATAAAAGATCCAACCACTGGCAAAAACTGGTTGACCGAAGGCGGTACCAAAGTCAAACGGTTCAAATTTAGAAATTGCGCGTATCCAACACCGACTATCCCAATTAGCACATTCGAAACACGACTACAATGTTCCTATTATTGCCATAGTAAGATTAGACACCGAGGCCCTATGCAAGAGACCGCGCAAGAGAAAATCCGTCTCCGATAACTCCAATCAATGTATGGAACCAAAGCAAGCCCACACGGTTCCGATCCCCGCTCCTAAGGCCCAGAATGTTGAGACCCATGCATCCCCGCAGCACCCAAGCCACAATGAAAAACTATTATGACCTCCATAAATCCCCCATCCGTCAGATATAGATTCTTTAACTGGAGATTCCTATAATTGCATACTTAGATACAAATTTAATTAATTTTGAAACATTTCTTTACCTTATTAGTAGATCAATTTGTGCGTTACTTTGTTATAAATGTCAAATTATTATGTAACGACACGTTTGAGGTGCTCCGCATTCTCCCTGTAGGAATACAAGCGTGATGTATGTATGTAAATTATTATTTTGTATGCTCAGATCTCTGACTGGTTTAATTTTTTTTTTGTTAATGTGTACTGCAATTATAAGGGACAGGCAAATGCAAGATAAGAAGAGTTACTAAATGGCTAATTGTTATGACGTCCTGCGATAACCTAAGACTTATTTTTAATACAAAATAAAGAAATAACTAAAATATTACTGCTTCTTTATTTATCTATTTTTTTCCGTAATAGTCTGTAACTGTTATAACCACCACTGTTTTTTTCCCTGTACAAAATTGTACTGTGCCTTTAACGTTTATTACCATAGAAAAAGTTTACGGGAATAAAATCGTAATAACGTATTACTATACACGGCAGTTGTTGGGAAAGTCACTGAGTAGAATGGCAACGCCATATTACGATAGCTTTAGTTGTCAGTGATTTGCACGAATAAGATGGTAACCGTTTATTACGAAAATATTTCAAGTACATATTTTCGGTAATGTATATTTCGGCTTATAACAAATAAATTAAGATAGGTAAAAATAAATGAATTATGACATACACACGCCCTTAAAATCTCCATTAATTTGAGATATAACTCGTTGATGAATTCTTTGTAGAACTAAAGATATAGCGTAAAATCGGTTTTTTATTTTTCCTGTAAAATTTACTTTTTCCTATTACCATTTTATTCCCCGGGGGCGACGAATTGTATGCTCATTTTGATTTGGTGAGTCAAAAAACATCATCGGCGGTCTGTGAGACCGCATGTAGGTGGTTACTGTATTTTTTTAACAGTCTTGGAGACCGCTCGTAGGTGATTATGTAATTTTTTTCATCCACATAATTTTGTTTATTTTTGTGAAACATGTAGAAAAATCGTTGCTACAGGAGGTATCAGATGACAAGAATATGTCACACGAAGATTGTAGTGGCGTGGAACCGATTCAGTGGGATTATGTTGTAAAAAATATGCTGCAACTGCCTTTAAAAATTGTGGATCTTTGGAAATTGCAATTTTGTAGAATTTGACGATAGATGCTCTATTTTTTATTTAATTTTGTAGTTGAACTCGTTATTTTATAGAAATTAATAAAAAAGGTTGATTTTTTGAATTCCTATATCTCTCAGGTCTTTTAATATAATCAGAGTCGATTTTTGTGTTAAATCTACCACTCTTGAAATATTATGCTATATCTCAAGATTTTATTATAGTTTATGTTATTTGAAGTTCTAAAATAAAAGTCTAAAGCATAAACGAGTATTTTATTCGTTGAAATGCTTTCTTGATATTACAGATCCCGAATTTGAGATGATTATTCACGAGCGGTCTCCAGGACCGCACGTAGGTTGTTATTTTACAGAAATTGGTGGTAGGTGGTTAAGGGTTAAATTTGTACTATAAGTGGTTAACTAACTTGAAAATAGTCGTCATGGATTTGTCTTAATAACACGTACTCTACCAGCACCAAATGGAGCCCAAATGGGAATACAGGCGTGGTGTTTAGATACGTGTGGAAGTTTGAGCTAGTAAAACACTATGTAGTCGTGTGCTGTCGGGTTTAGAATTACACCTCTTCATTTTTTCCGTAGATATCGTAAGAGGCGACTAAGGAACTAGGTTAATGTGCATTTTAGGCGACAGGCTAGCAACCCGTCACTATTATCCCTGCCAAATTAAAAATAAAAAAAAAATCTAGAAGTTGCCACGAGACGTGAAATAGTAATCGATTTGTCTACGTAGCGTCTCGTGGGCTCTGCTTATCCCATTTGGGAATACAAGCATCCTTATGTATGTGTGTGCCGGGTTAGAATAGTGTGATGGGGTGTAGCTTGAAGAGCTTTAAACTGAGGTACTGGATCTGTGAGAGGTAAAGGTATCTACGGCCGTGTCTCTAAACTTATCAAGTCCTAACAATCTAGTTATAAATAAAACTTTGTCTTTTCAGTTAAGAATTTATTTGGGATCTAGTCAAGAGAACATCATCAGAGTCTCCGTCCCAAAAGAATGATGTCCGGCTTTTCGAAACAGCTTAGGTGAACTATTGTTCTCAAAGCATTTAAATTTAAAGTGACAACATCATTCTTTTGGGCCAGTTTACAACTTAGCCAGTACTAAATCTACATTAAACCTATTCTAAGGACTAACCTACCTTACAATAGCATCCCCCTTTCTTCCGTGGGTGTCATAAGAGTCGACTCTGGGAAAGGGTTTGTGTATTGTGGGCGATGGGCTAGCAACCTGTCACTGCAATATCACGTCTAACCATCTGGTTACCCTGAAATTGCTAAACGTGGCACTGGATTTTTGAATTCATGCGCTCTGCCACCCCTCTTGGGAATACAGGCGTGAGAATATGTATGTATTTATGTATGTGTACGTATGTAATGTACATACCCCGGCCGGAGAGAGCAAAAATGCGTTGACAGCTTAATAGTGCGAGGACACACACTTTTGTCAATGTCGATAAAAACAACACGATGTACTGGACCATTGTCATGATATGCAAAAGTATTAATTATTTATTGTAGTAAACAAAATTAAAACGAAGCGTTTGTATTTATTTAGTATTTTATGTCAGTTTCGTAATATACAATTAGCATTATTTTTTTTATTTTCTGATTTTAAACTCCTTCGCCTTGGCGATAAAATACATTTCATCCAATTAAAGGACCGTTCTAAATCTACTGTAGTAATCGGGGCTGTAATATGTGAAAAGTGTCTATTTACAACTGTCACTCACTCTTATCTATTAAGAACATTCCCTTGAGTATGATAAATTGATTATAATTGTAATCAGTTGATTGTAATAGTATATAAGCTTAAAAATAATAATTGTGCTTAATTAAATATCGACTATTCTATCGACATCCATATTATGTCGATAGAATAGTCGATATTTAAGTAAGCACTAGGAGCAGAAGCATTTTTGCTCTCGCCGGCCGGGGTATGGTAATGTACTTGTTAACAGTCGCATTTTCAGCTACAATATAGTAATGTATGTGCGCCACAGGCCTAACCGGTTCACCTCAGCAGATGCCGCGCGTATCGCGACGTAATTGTCTCATAAATCGCATCGCCCAGTTTAGCTCGAGGTTGGTAATATTCCACGTTCAATGCTATATCTTTATCGTAATTAAGGATATTTAATACACTGCGGTTGCGTTTAATCGGTAGCGATGGGTTTCGAAATAAATTAACCTGTTTTATTATGAACATCTTCAGTTAATTTCATTTAGGGACACACCCAAAATATTTTTTAAATAATATCTTAGTAATTATCGAGTTTAATAAAATTTTAGCAACGTTATTCTGGGATTTGAAACAAAGTTTATAAATAGTCTACTTAAGCATTCAGTTACCTGTCTATACATTTGAATTGAATCGTTTTACTGCAATGTTTTGTACTATTGTATTCTTACTGGAAGAACAATTTGCTTGCTTTAGTTCTTTATTCTAAACTGGTGCCGTTTTTTGCCAAACTTACTGATGTTATTTTGCGTATTCCTCGAAATCCCTAATAACGTTTCACCTCATGTCATTTACCTACCCTTAGTGCTGTTGATCTAATAGACACTAGCCCTACCAGTCAACAGCCAATAGATATTTAGGACAAATGAGTTTTAAGGCACGTGTATTCTCTGTAAAAAAAAACCTTTTTTTTTCCACACGAATTTAAAATGTCATGCGTTTTTTTTTTTTTTTTTTGTTTTATTCGCCCTTACAAAGTTACATTTATTATTTCAAAAACATATGGCATCTGTAGCCGTTATCGTGGTCGCAGCCCATCAAAGTCCTTTTACGTGTCGTCGGCTAATTATGCAACGTGTGCAATGGCTCGCCAAGCGGACCTTGGGCTTATTTCTATTGTATACATGCCAGTGACAGCTCAGTGTTAAGATGACCACTCTGTGAAACAATTTTGATGAATAAATTGGGATTTTTATTACTCTACCAAACGCTTACTCTACACTTTCGCGCATTATAAGTATCAAGTGATAAAAGTTACCGTGGATATCGAAGACATATCATGTGCATCACGTTTTACAATAACCATTATTTCGATTATAAATTTGAGCAAGTAACTGTTGTTTTTATGTTACTGTGGATTAAAGCTAACCATAAAAATGAAATTTTCGGAAGGTACTAATTTTTTTTTTTTGTCTTTTCTTTGTCCAATGTATGTGAACTTTGTCAACTGTACTTCATAATCATCCATCCTGAATATGTGTTTGTACAACTTACCAAATTTCAATTCGATTGGATCAACTGTTGAAAAGTTACCTCCTGCGTTCAATCCGTCCAATTCCATTACCAGGTTATTGTATTGTCCTGTGCGGTGTCAAGATAGAATAGGTAACACTCTTTCTTCCTCCTTTAGAATAACATTCCTTCATTTCTTCTGTGGTTGTCGTAAAAGGCGACTACGGAATTAGGTTTAGGTATGATTTAAGACTAGCAATCTGTAACTATTATACTACCTCTTCCATTTGTCATTATTTATTTATCTGTTCCTCTTTCATCTGTTTTTAAACCTAAAGTGAAGCTAAATGTGGCTGCATAACATGAAATGATACCTTTTGTATTGAAAAAAAAAAAACTGTAAAACAAGTGTTATTAAACTAAATCATTTCCATTTTTACCTTTGGATGTCACAGAAAAAAAAAACAAATTTTATCCATTTAAAAGCAAACAGAGTATCGTTAAGATTATCGCTTCTTTTATTTGTAAGTTCAAGAGAGAGCCCCCTTAAGTAAGCAGGTTTCGTGATGTCCATCACGTAAGTACGTGGGCCCTAATGTGTCATAATATAAGCCTTTAAGCATAATCTTGTCCAGATGTAAATAAAAGTTACGATAAAAAACACAAAGAGTTATCGTTTCGTGGTCAAACTAAAAATGAGTTGCTTAAATGTTCCTCATCTATGCGCGTACATACAGTTCATGTTCAACAATTCACCATATTGGGCTAAAATCGATGTAAGTAAAATAGAACCCACAAAATCGTTCTAAATTTTCATAGTTGAAATCGTTCTACTAACACCAAATAAGAAAGTATGACAGTAGGTTAACTTTTGGGAACACTGTCACTCGACGAAAAGTGACGCGGATTGAAAGTGCACGCGCACGTCAGAATCAGCGTCATGTTGCGCGGGTCACGGTCACTTGCACTTTCAACGAAAGTGAATGTGCGAAAGTGAATTTGGTCAAACGTCCGATGACGTATCGGTCCGTCATTCGACGCGACTGGAAGCGGCGACGGAAGGAGTATACGATAAGTAAGTAGGTGTTATTTTTAATCCTGTAAAGTTAAAATTACTAGTACTAAAACAATATGGTGACCCTTCACATGCTAAAGCTATAGTAGGTTTTTAGATATTCGAAAGTTAACTAAAGAAATGTAGATACTTGGAAAACACACTAATAGACTTAACCAAAAACCGTGAAAACTTCATAGAGAGTCGAGCAAGTACACATTTAATGCGCAAAAAAATAAAAAAATTAAATCAAGATGTTGAATTGCAAAGGCAGACTTTTCCCTTGAGGGTTCTCTTACCAACTACCTTTGAAAGATCGAGGAAAAGAATGAACAAAGATCTCAAATATCGAAAACAAAACTGATAAAATGACGCACCGAAAAAGTTTTACGTCAAAATCGTCATCCGCGTGACAGTGAGCGATCACGTTCACTTGCGCTTTCGATGAACGAAAGTGAATTGGCGAAAGTGAATTTGGTTAGACGTCATCGGGCGTCATCGGCGATGACGATTACCGATGACTAACGGCTGCGTCACTGGGTCTAGACGATGACCTAACTTAAGAGGGTGAGGATAATCGGTGTTATTCGATTTATACGCTTACTTGTTAATATGGTAATGGCTTAATAAAATGACATCATGTACGTTTAAGTACTTAGTTACGGACATATATTTAAGTTATTTACTCCCTTTTAGTAGGTACTATTACAATCGAAATTTAAATCAATACTGCTAAATAAATAGCACATGTTAAATGTATTGTGCAAAATATCAAAAAGGTGCATACGTGACGTCTTATGACGTAAGTTGACCTAACCCAAATGGTCCAGGAAATGTAACGAAACATAGACACCTAATTAATTTACGCACATTGCATACTTATAGTGGAAAATATAGTACCTCTTCCTCATTTGGAGGAGACTAAGTTATTTCTAGTAACACGAAGAACATAGGGAACAAGTTAATTTCATAAGAAGATAGAAAGACAAACTGACACCATGAACTCGTTTCTTGAACTCTCGCGGTAAACCGAGACGCAAAAAGTTTAGATTTTGTGCTGGTAAAAGTAGAACGTGGGCTCAAAGCCGAATGCCTGAACTACACTGAGCATCTAGATTAAATTACAAATTAAGTCTTCAGCATTGTTTCCAAAACGATTAATAAAGTAGATACGAAAGATTGATGACTTCATTTAAAATATGGCTGGGACTTTTTGTGTGATTTTTGATTTGATTATGCTGAGTCTTGGACCTCTCATACAGTGAGGGGACCTTTGTCCAAAGCTTTATTGATTTATTTTAATTTATATACCTTTCTTTGCTAGTTGGGAAACCTATGTCTAACAAATTGATAGTGACATTGTGCTCTTGACAAAAGAGATTCCTATTACGTATATTGTGCTAACGATTTTCAATTGGGTTAGAAAACAATTGGTTCGCTTTTCGACACATATTACTTGCTGGAATACTTATAAGTCTTATTATCTATGTCTGATTCGATAAAATAAAAACATCTAGGTATAAATTGTAAAAAAAACATAGTCAAAAATGACAAAAAACAACACAAATAAACGCATCACCCATCTGTTAATTCTGCAACACAAGATTCACATCGTGGGAACCCACTTCACAAATACTTGCGTGAAAACAATGCCACTGTTATTAAGGATGATTAGTTGCAGGATTACTGATAATTATACAAAAAGTACGGGGTCATCGTTTAACGTGACCAGGGAACCGGTTTCAACTGTTTTCATGAAACCGCGTGAGCGTTTTACATTGCTGAGCAGTGATGCTTGACAAAACTATTACCGTTAATACTGCGATTTCCATTTACACTATGCTGTTTTTTGTTTACAGAAATCTTCTTTGAGTTCGTAAGAAAGAGAGAAAAATATTTATTATGTTTAAAATACTTGAAAAATACACCAGTCGCGCTAGGCTTGACACCACGGCAAGCGAGCCTAAAGAGAGAAAAAAAATTGTTGATGTTACCTCTAGAAAAAAAATATTAGAAATATTCTTAATCATGTCATTTAATAAAAATAATAATAAGGGTTCGTAATTAATGGTTAAATGTTTAAAATAAACAAGTTTTTTTTTTATGTACAGGAAATGAGACAGTGTACCTTACCTTTTTTCTACCATAAAACCAATTTAGACCTACTTTGGTTTTTTTTATTGTAAGGAGTACGGAATTTTCAGGTCATGTCTTCAGAAAAGCAGCATTTACAAAAATATTGTGATCGTTACTTTATGTATGTTCTTTATAAATGATTACAATGATAAGTAATACTTAGTAACTTCAATACAAATACCACCGCCGGGGCATGAGGCAGGGCAAAATCGAGTAGCAAGCTACACACCTAAGTAACTAACATTAGCAAACTTAATATTCAATTGTCATCAATACTGCCGTCTTAAGCAGAAAAACCATAAGCGACAAAAAGTAA